>JAJOZX010000688.1:577500-595000 GCA_023014485.1 Bathynomus jamesi
GTACAATTAATCAATTATACTACATTATAGCTACAGCTCTCTCTATATAATAACTTATTTATACGTTAAACACAACAAATCTCGAATATATCCTAAAAAATAACGAAAATGTAGACATCCGCATCCGCATCCGCATCCGCGGATGTTGAAATCAAACATCCTCATCCGCATCCGCATCCGCGGATGTGAAAAAAATGACATCCGCTACATCACTAATATATATATATAGATATATATATATATATATATATATATATATACAGGGTGTTTCAGGAGGAAAGGTCAATACTTCGGGAGGTGATAGTATCGGTCATTGTGAGAAAAAAAGTTCACATGAATATGTGTCTAATTCTGAATGGTTACGGAGATAGAGCTGTTTGAATCTACAAATACAAAAGCATTGTTAATGGTAATCAAGAAAGAGAAACCAATTACTGTTTCTAACATTTAATGTTTAAACATTGGCATTTTGAATGGTATCAGATACAGAAATGACAAATTTTTTACAGTTTACAATACGTTTTCGAAAATCCCACCGTCAACCTCAATGCACTTTGCATCTACAGATCTACAGATCTACAGATCTACAGAAGCTAAGGCTAACAAAGACCCTAAGATCCACTCTAAGGCTAGCCCGAGAGAAAGGAAAGAGTAGGGGGTTAAGAGAAGAGAGAAGAATAAGGGGTTAAGTAAGGAGCAACACCTATCATTCGTGGGTTAACATTCATTCAGAAAAAGAGGAAAAAAGTCTCACCATCATCATCCGCCGGCCACTGCCGACAAGTCAGAAAAATAGTCGGAGAAAATAGGAGAGGGGTGAAAGATGAAAAGAAGTAAAATAAGAACGCTTACAAACCATGCAAACACAGTCTTAACTCACTGTCATACCATGCAAACTACAAACATGCAAGTAAAGAGTTACAGACATGCAAAGGAGATAAGGAAAAAAAAAAAAAAAAAGTAGGTACAGTTAAACAAAAAGTGGGTTAGTTTACGCTACGAGCTACATCTACGTTCGTGTTAGTCTAATTTTTTTTTTTTTTTTTTTTGCTGGCATCACACGCTGGCATGTCACAAGCTGGCATTCATCGTCAACAGACTCATCCTCGAGCACCACCACCAGAGCTCCTGTTGTTCTCTCTTTTTTTAATTTTAAACAACGTTAATACTTTTAAAATGTCTGTCAAGACGGTTCTTAAACATATTAACGCTGGTAGAATGAACGACTGACGCGGGAAGATTATTCCATTTATCAATTACTTTAAACGTAAAGAAGTTTTTAGCGATATTAGTAATGAAACGTCGGCCACGCAACTTAAATCCGTTATTGCGAGTATTATTATTATCGAAAGTGAACAGTTTGTCAAAATTTACGTTATCGATGTTATTAACGATTTTGAAAACTTCAATAAGCTCCCCCCTTAATCTTCTAGTTGCGAGTGAATACAAGTCTAACTCTTTAATCCTATCTTCATAAGGCTTATTGCGCAATGACGGAATAAGTTTCGTGGCACGACGCTGAACCCTTTCTAACCTATCAATATCCTCACGCAAGTACGGGCACCAAAACTGAACGGCATATTCTAAATGAGGCCTGACTAGGGACTTGTAAAGGGGCAATATAATATCCTTCGATTTAAATTCGAAATTACGCGCTATGAAGCCTAACATCCTATTAGCTTTTGCGCAAGACTCCAAGCACTGGTTCCTAACCTTTAAATCTTTAGTTACGCGTACGCCTAAATCTACTTCCTCGTCAACGCTCGCTAACTCCCTATCATCCATCGTGTACGCGTAATTATTGTTGCGAGAACCTGTTGTTCGTCTGAGTTGATCTTGACGTTCCTTTATGCGGGCAGCAGCATCCAAAATGTGCGCGAGCAATTCGTCTCGTGTATCCACCTTTCTTTTGCAAACTTGACTTTTCATCCACCCCCACAAACAATAAACTAACGGGGAGAGTTCTGGAGACCTTGGTGGCCATTGAATGGGACCACCGCGTTGGGAGGAAGAGCTGCGCGCGCATCAGAATTAGACACATGTTCAATGAACTTTTTTTCTCAGATTGACCGATACTATCTCCTCCCGAAGTATTGACCTTTCCTCCTGAAACACCCTGTATATGTATATATATATATATATCTGATCTCCTCCTGCCCTCGTACCCTGCCACGCATGGTTGATCAGGGACTTTGCACAGGAATCTGTCCAGCTGGTTCTTGAAATTACTCAGGTCGGTGTGCTGGAGATTCCTCACTTCTTTTGGTAGGACATTGTAAAGCTTTGAGCCTCGTATTCTGAGGGTATTTTCCATCCTCGTTTTCATAGCCCCTTTTCCCATCGCAGCTGGGGCAGTACAAAATCTGCTTCTTCTCTCATTCCAGTTTGTTTCTATTTCATTTCAAAGGCTAGGGACAGAGCATTCAAGTATTTTCCATATGTATGATATATTATTGTGTATCGCTCCTTGTTATTACCATATCTTAGAAGTTGGAATTTTTCTTCGTTGAACTTAATATTGTTGTCTTCTGCCCACTGGAATAATGTTTCAATGTCGTTTTCAAATCTTTCTATGTTATCTTCATTCAATATTTCCTTGCATATCTTTGTGTCATCTGCGAAACATGATACGATACTGTCATTGATATCTGTATCAATATCTGCAATCATTATTATGAACAGCAAGGGAGCTGTTACTGTCCGTTGTGGGACAGAGCTCTCTACTTCCGAGACTTCCGATTTGACTCCATTTACCACCATTCTTTGTGTTCCTTGCGTCAAGAAATTAAATATCCATCTTCCTAGCTCTCCAGTAATTCCTATATTCTTAAATTTGTGTGCTATAATTCCATGGTCACATTTATCGAAGGCTTTGGCAAAGTCAGTATACTGTATATTTCATCTATGTTTTGTCCTCGACACAGTTTCCAATATTTTCTCATATATATATATATATATATATACACACATTTAACTGCAATGACCGAGCAGTATATTAACGTATAGAAACGACGTAAGTATAGAGGAGTGTTCTGCACACGAGGAAGAGAAATAACAAACAAATGAAAAATGATAGTCAGAAGTTGTAATTCTCCTACATAGGGCAGAAACCAATGCCTTGAGAGGGCACCCTCGCAAATCGTGAATATGTACATTTAACTGCAATGACCGCGCAGTATATTAACGTATAGAAACGACGTAAGTATAGAGGAGTGTTCTGCACACGAGGAAGAGAAATAACAAACAAATGAAAAATGATAGTCAGAAGTTGTAATTCTACTACATAGGGCAGAAACCAATGCCTTGAGAGGGCACCCTCGCAAATCGTGAATATGTACATTTAACTGCAATGACCGCGCAGTATATTAACGTAGAGAAACGACGTAAGTATAGAGGAGTGTTCTGCACACGAGGAAGAGAAATAACAAACAAATGAAAAATGATAGTCAGAAGTTGTAATTCTCCTACATAGGGCAGAAACCAATGCCTTGAGAGGGCACCCTCGCAAATCGTGAATTTGCGAGGGTGCCCTCTCAAGGCATTGGTTTCTGCCCTATGTAGGAGAATTACAACTTCTGACTATCATTTTTCATTTGTTTGTTATTTCTCTTCCTCGTGTGCAGAACACTCCTCTATACTTACGTCGTTTCTATACGTTAATATACTGCGCGGTCATTGCAGTTAAATGTACATATTCACGATTTGCGAGGGTGCCCTCTCAAGGCATTGGTTTCTGCCCTATGTAGGAGAATTACAACTTCTGACTATCATTTTTCATTTGTTTGTTATTTCTCTTCCTCGTGTGCAGAACACTCCTCCATACTTACGTCGTTTCTCTACGTTAATATACTAAGCGGTCATTGCAGTTAAATGTACATATTCACGATTTGCGAGGGTGCCCTCTCAAGGCATTGGTTTCTGCCCTATGTAGGAGAATTACAACTTCTGACTATCATTTTTCATTTGTTTGTTATTTCTCTTCCTCGTGTGCAGAACACTCCTCTATACTTACGTCGTTTCTATACGTTAATATACTGCGCGGTCATTGCAGTTAAATGTACATATTCACGATTTGCGAGGGTGCCCTCTCAAGGCATTGGTTTCTGCCCTATGTAGGAGAATTACAACTTCTGACTATCATTTTTCATGTTTGTTATTTCTCTTCCTCGTGTGCAGAACACTCCTCTATACTTACGTCGTTTCTATACGTTAATATACTGCGCGGTCATTGCAGTTAAATGTACATATTCACGATTTGCGAGGGTGCCCTCTCAAGGCATTGGTTTCTGCCCTATGTAGGAGAATTACAACTTCTGACTATCATTTTTCATTTGTTTGTTATTTCTCTTCCTCGTGTGCAGAACACTCCTCTATACTTACGTCGTTTCTATACGTTAATATACTGCGCGGTCATTGCAGTTAAATGTACATATTCACGATTTGCGAGGGTGCCCTCTCAAGGCATTGGTTTCTGCCCTATGTAGGAGAATTACAACTTCTGACCAATGTTCCCTCTAATTTTGTGCTGCTTATGTGCGCATTTTGTTTCTTGTGTGCAACATTCCCAATAATGTTATAAAATTGTGCAAACTTTATAATTTGGCATCATTCATTGAATCATCAAAAAAATCAATAAAGAGGAGGTAGATGATTTTGAAAGATTAACAATTGTATCATTATTTTAAAACATAGCACCATATTATACTTTTTAAGGAGACAATAAAACTATGAGTAATGAAGTTTACATTCATTTATTCTATAAATAAATATATTTTCTATAAGAACATCCAAATTAAAAATATTTTAAGTAAAATTAAACAATATATTGAATTTT
This sequence comes from Bathynomus jamesi, assembly GCA_023014485.1. Classification (NCBI taxonomy): domain Eukaryota; kingdom Metazoa; phylum Arthropoda; class Malacostraca; order Isopoda; family Cirolanidae; genus Bathynomus; species Bathynomus jamesi. The sequence continues at coordinate 582,335 of JAJOZX010000688.1, forward strand.
AATGGTTTATACTAGTTTCTTCTTACTATTGTTTTTCTCTACGGTCTTTCAGATTTGCCCATCTTGAATATACTCTTTCAAGGTTGATTGTTCCTCCATCATTTAGGTAACTTTTCACACGCATAAGCATATCTAAATGATTTTCTTGTAAACGGTTTCTCAGCTTATTTTTTATCGAGTTCATCAAACTGAAACCACGTTCACAGTCCACACTAGATGCTAAAAAAGTTCCTCCTATGTCCATCAATATTGCAAGATCTTTAAATTGTTCATTTTGGAGGACAAAAACCACCATATCAGCATAGTTTTCAATAAGTTTCACTTTTATTTTTTCACCTGCAATAAATTTAAAGTCATTGTACTGTTCTATAATGACATCCCTTTCATTTAGAAAATCGACATATTTGGAACACAAATATTGAATTTCTTCAACTCCAAAGCCAAAGTTGCATTTTGCAATTGCTGAACAATCAAATAAAGACCATTCTTTTACTTCGTTCTTAGGAAACCGGTCTTCCATGTGAACACAAAGCGTTTTTATGAAATTCAACAAAGAACAAGTATCAACTTCAATATTTTCTTCATGAAATTTGTTAAGGAGTGTTTGTACATGTTTACTCCATGAAATTTTTTCACCAAGATATTGTTCTTTTATCTTATTCAATTTACCATGAACAAGATGATTTGCATCTAGTGGTGTTAGATTACGCTTCTGTAAAAGCTTAGACAAGGAAGCCAAATCACCCAAAACATCATTCAAAATTTCCAAAGCTATTCGGTACTCAGGGTTAGTTAATTTTGTGTGACAATAATTTGAAATTGGATCATTTGATACATCCTGCTCAAAATACACTATTAAAGAATCATAATTTCTAATTATTGCTTCCAGTGCAAAATGTCTCGACAACCACCGTACTTCATTAAGAGGTTTGAAGGCAACCGACTTATTTTCAGAAGCAATAACAATCCCTTCGAATTTGCTCTTCTTTGTTGTAGATCTGGAAAATAATGTATATATGGTCCTAATTAAAGTTTCGATGTTCCTTATCAGCTTGAATTCTTTCCAAGTATCACAAATACCCAAATCTTCGCGATGGGCAACACAATGTTGTACAACTAAATGAGGAATTTTACGCTTCAGTTGCGCAGCCACGCCATTAAGCCGACCCAACATTACCGAGGCACCATCAGATGTGAACATAACCATTTTTTTAAAGTCAAGATTATGTTCTTCATAAAACTGCTCGATTGTAGAAACAACTGTAGAAGCATCACATGCTTGTAATTTTACTATTCCACCAAATGTCGTTTTATATTCGGTAGAATTTTGAGCTCTATATTTGAAATAAAGTACCAACATTTTGTTGACGGAAATATCCGTGCTTTCGTCAAGAGTTAACGTATGAAACGTTGCTGAAGCTATTTCTGTCATTACATCATTTTGCACAATGGCGTTAATATTCTCCAAAAATTCAAATGCATAATTTTTACTTCTCCAATTATCTGGAATATTAACATACTTTGACATATGATCATTAATGTCCTGAACAGAGAACATGGAATTATTCATTTTAACAGCTAAAATAACATTATCAATTAAAACTTGAACTTCTTCTTGATTTGAACGTTTTCGCTCGCAAAACATTAATTTTCTTTGTCTTTCTTCAGGACTTTCATGCAACATTCTGAGCAGACCTTTTGCTGGTAATGAAGGATTTTTATTTCTAAGTTTCGTTACACCGTCTAAATGAGATTTGCTTGATAAATGACGCCTTAAAAAGTCAAGTTTCCATACATCACCCCACATCTTTCCACATGCAAATTCCCCTACTACTTTTGCATCTCGACAATAATTACAAATCACTCCAGTATCGGAATTGAAAGTGAATATGTCTCGCAACTGCACGCGCAAATCACTATCAGATTTTGGTGTTGCTGTTTCTATATATACTTCCATCCATTCTGTCTTAAAGAAATTTGCAGCTCTTTTCCGTTTAGCTCCTTTATGCATTGGTGTAATGGGTTAATTATAAGATGTAATAACTTCTAAATTAAAGAGTACGAATGTTTCATTACATGCGCACACCAGTATTATTTGAGCAAACTTATAACACTGCAATTACCGTAAAGTAAAGGTAACTTGTTATTTTACTGATAAAGACATGCTGAATTAACTATAGTGTCGGTTCATTAATTTTAAAATCTGAAACAAAAACAAACAATTATCATAAAATTGTACCTATATTTATGCTAAATAACGTAAAATGATTGCATAGCAAAACATATTATTATTATATTGAACATAATATTAACCTATTCGGGCCATTGGGTAGATTTGGACTCATACATTTATATATATATATACATAATGTACATATACACATATATATAATTTATATGTATTCTTACTTTATATTTTAGAATAAGATATAGTTCACAGAAAACGCGTTTGATTGAATTTACCTTCCATAATTAGAGAAAATACTATATTCTAACGCCCGCGGTACCTAATTTATTTAAATCGAAATGAAACTTATTGAGAAAATCGTATGCAAACATAGCTGAAATTTCAGGTTTTTAGCGGGTTCTGTCACACAATCATTATGAAGAGTTGTGGTTCAAAAGGTTAAACATAAAATGTTTAATAATTAAATTAGTAAAATTTTATTATAAAATGACCACCATAAAACATTTTTTTACGCCTGGCAGTGACATACTCATGCAACATGTCGTACGGTACGACGTGTGGTATATTTTTCATCATAATAAACTAATAATTCAGCGAGGGGCTGTCTCCTTGTAATTTACCCTAATAATAGTATTATTAAGAATTTATGAATGATTTAAATAATAATAATTATAATAATTATTAATAATATCCGATAAATTAAGAGTAGAAGCCGATACCTCCATTCGTAAATAAAGATTAGAGTATATAGGCAGCCTAGGCCTTTTTCGTCTGCACGGATGAATACATTAGAGACGGATAAACCGAAGAAAATTATGGGAATAGGCCTTATATTGATTTAACCTAACCTAGGTTAAGTTAGGTTACAATTCCTTTGGGTCAAAAGAACCAATTTTAAAGAAAGTAACATTGCAACTGGAACACGTAATCCCGCACACGACAGCAATACGCGCAATAAAGTTGGTCGGTTTATACCGAATATAAATATCTTTTAGGCACTTTCCTTAATATTATTAGTTTACTCCCGACATACCGTAACGGTACTCCGTAATGAACTAGTAAATATTACGAAAGCTATTGTCGTATATTTTGGAAAATGAATTTGACTATATATCAACAAACTATTGGTAACAAATATTTCACTATGCACCAGCTACGCAGAACGTTGAAACTCCAGACAATAACTGAGTCAGCTCAGCAACCGTGACTCATTCAAATGATTCAGTATTTATGTCGTAAGATACAGATATACGGAGTTGCCAATTAGTAAATGAAGAGAACATAAACAGTTGTGTTTCTTGTGTTGAAAAAGTTAAGATAACAGAAAACTTAAGCATTTGAAAATAATTTTTGTTTATGTCCAATTAACTTTAAATTTTTGTGCGCATAAAATTTGGCTGTGTGCGCGGCAATAAAACCCCATGTGCGCGCGCACACGCGCGCACCTTAGAGGGAACACTGCTTCTGACTATCATTTTTCATTTGTTTGTTATTTCTCTTCCTCGTGTGCAGAACACTCCTCTATACTTACGTCGTTTCTATACATATATATATATATATAGGGTGTCCATAAAGTCATGCATCATGGGAACATAAGCAATGTCTATTTATTTGTCTCCATCAGGCCAAATATGTTGAGAAACATTCAAAGAAACCTGTTTTTTCGTTTACAAACATGTTTTGAGATTGGTGGGAATCATTTCGAAGAAATAAAAAAAAAATTAATAAACAAAATAAATGTATTTTCCTATGATGCGTGACTTTATGGACACCCTGTATATACAGGGCGTCCCAAAAAAATGTATACACACTTTAAATAATTATAAAGGCAGTGTTTATTAAAATACATTTCATTTTCAAAATGTAATAGAATCTACAGACATTATTTAATTGTTTTGTCAACGCCTGTTTTCAAACTGACGTCCGTTCTGGTCCAGGCACTGCTGATAACGCGAAGCAATGGAATCGCAAACATCACGAAACATTTCGTTTGGTATTTGTGTGCATTCTCGTTCAATGGTTGCTCTCAATTCAGCGACTGTTGCAGGTTTTATAGCGTAGACTTTGTCTTTTAAGTATCCCCATAAAAAAAGTCTAGTGGTGTGAGGTCTGGTGAACGCGGAGGGTATTCTACGAAACCCCTTCGTAACTTTTCCATTGACAGCGCTTCAAAATGCGTTGGACAGACGATTCTGAAATTCCTACCTCACGACTCGCTTGCCGCACAGATTTTCTTGGACTTTGGTGATACGTTTCCAGTACTCTTTCTTGCTTTGTGGGGCTTGTCGATGTCCGTGGTCTTCCGGAACGCTTCTTGTGGACATTCTGAACAGTTCCATCGGCTTCAAACTTCTTTAATTCGAGTGATGGTAAGTCGCGTTGGTGGATCTGTTTGAAACTCCCTCCTAAACTGCCTTTGCACTTCAACTGCGTTTTCACACTTCCAGTGGCATTTTAGAATGAATTTCCTTTGTTCAAAGCTTAGTCTGACTGCCATTATTAATTCTAATGGGTTTAACTTGGAAAGAAAGAAACATCAATTGAGCTATCAGCTGTTAAAGTGTGTATACATTTTTTTGGGACGCCCTGTATATATATATATATATATATATATATATATATATATATATATATATATATATATAACTCCTCAACCGATATGATTTTCTCCGATGAGAAAAGAATAATGGAGTTACAAGAAAAAGGTGTAAGAATGGAATTGTTTTTTACGTGAAGTATACAAAATGAATGGTTAATTTTTCAAGAGCAAATGACCTTCTCTCGCTAGAGATGCACTCGCGTGTTTACGGGTGCGACTGTAAAAGGTTGACAATCTTCTACCTTTGGAGAGGTCAAGGGTTTCGATTGTGAGGGAGTTACGAGGGGAAGAAGAGTGAACGGTGTATCTGAAGGACAAACTTCTCGACCCGTTCGCCGAGATCTCAATTTTCGGCAGAGAAAGCTAACGTTCTTCCACTATCATTCTGCATTCATTGTGCAAAAATTTATGAACAACAGAAGATAGTCAGGTCAATCTCATGTCTTATTTTAACCTACTGTTTGCCACATTTTCAGTTTCGGAATAATTTTTGTAAGCTAATCTGACCTAACCTTTCGAGGGATTATTCACTTTGTTCTATTTTCAAAACTAGAATTTCTGAGTTCATTATCTCCTCCTCTAAAGTATAATAATATATTTATTTGCCACGTGGGAACTATGTCGAGGCCACGTCGCAACACCTCTTCCAATAAGATCAGCAAAATTAATAACGTTCAGTAGTTGGATGAGTTACTGTCCTCTGCATTCACATAATTTAGTGACCAATGAACTTTCATATTCTACATTAAGCTAAATATACATCCTCTCTACATGGGCGTAGACACACATTCAAAAACTATACGCACGAGGTTGTGAAAATTGAAAATAAATCAAATGTCACAACGTTTAAAGATTATTTATTTATTTATAAACAAATTAGGTGAAGTCACGTATTTTTTTTTCCAATTAAAAATTCTATGTTCACCAGTGTAATGGTAGGATCGAGACGCAGAGATTTCAATACAGTAATATAAATGAAAAGGTGTTATCCCGTAACCGGTCGCTAAAAAATCTATACGCACGTGCGTATAATGCGTATGCTTAGTTACGCCACTGCTCTCTATCATATGGCCTTAACTGTTAGCACGAAAGCTTCATCAGACAATTAACAAGAACAATTTTCCGCATATATATATATATATATATATATATAGCCAAGAGGAGGGGCCACCAGCTTGACCTTCGTTTGAAGAGAGACCAAGGCACGGAACTGCTTCGAGGTTACGAGGTTATATATTGCTTCATACAGGGTCCAATTGAGAACCATACATAGAAAGAAAACAACGACGCTGTAGAAGTGATGAAGGTTAATTCAAAATACCTCCAAAATTTTGAAAAAAAGAAAGCAGAAAAACTATGTGACTATCGGAACTTTCAAGAATGAAAACAATGCATTAACCGATAATCTGAAAGAAGTATCTGAAATATTAAGAGCTCAGTTTGAATTTGTTTTCACTATCCCCAAAACTGATAAACTAATATGCGATAGAAATGCGTTCTTTGAAGTTACAAGGAAAAAGTATAACGGACTTTTACTTAGCAACAGATGATATGACACGAGCAATACGGAAACTAAAAACACATTCGGCAGCAGGCCCGGACACATGGAATACTACACTGATTAAAAACTGTAAGAATGAAATCGCTAAGCTCCTGTAATGGATATGGACATGATCACTAGACACGGGAGAAATCCCAAGCATCCTAAAGAGAGCAAACATAGTTCTAATATATAAAGGAGGGGATCGATCTGAGGCTAAAAACTATAGGCCAGATTTAACACTGAGGATTTTTATTTATTAAAGCAAGGAAGAAGGAAGGAACTAAAATCAAAGGAATAAAACAGCAATAAACAAAGCCCAAAAAATAACTGGACACATACTGAGAACTTTTAAAAGAATGGGGAGGAATATAGTGATTCTTCCGTTGAAAACACTGATCATACTCTAATTGAAGTATTGCTCAGTTTTTAATATTCCCATTTATATGAAAAAGAAGCCATTAGTCAGCTAGAAGGAATTCAGAAAAAAATTCACAACTAAGATCAATAGATGCAAAGAACTAAGTTACTCGCAAAAGTTACGTGAATTAAATTTATATTCGCTGGAAAGATGAAGAATGAGTTGTACCATTATTTACATTTGAAAATAACAAATGAACTAGTCTCTACTCTTGCTTTGATTCCTATTACAACTCAGACAAATGTGGACGGTAGGAAAGGGAGAATGTATTGTGTTACCAAACGAAAGGGTAGGCAGGGAACAGCCTCAAGTATGAAGGAAAATAGTTTTGTTGTGAGAGGGCCAAGGCTGTTCAACCAGCTGTCCAAGGAAATACGAAGCACGACAGCTGTAGTGGAGGAAATCTTCAAAAGATGACAAGACGCCTGGTTCAGAATAATTCCAGATGAACCAGAAGTACAAGAAACCAACTCTGTATTTCACCAGGCAAACTCAAAGAAATGAGGAATCATTGCCCAGAACATCTAAAAGGTATATATATATATATATATATATATATATAATATTTAGGAGAAATCCAATGACAAGGAGGAATGTAAATGCCATGAAAAGTCTTCTTTAATGCGCAACGTTTCGAGCAATACGCTCATCATCAGGCTAGATAATAACAATATGAAATTAGAATCAATAAATAAATGTGAACAAGACAAAATAATTTCTATAAAAAGACTAAAAGAAGAGGGTTAAATTCAAAGTTATAAAAATTTACATATAAAATTACAAGAAATTTAAAAGCTATTTTTAAATTACATATAGTAAATTTGAAATTAGTACACTGGAATAATTAACACTAATACAATGGAATAATTAACACTAATACAATGGAATAATTAACACTACGAACCTTTCAATGCTGGTTCCGAGGCACGAGTAATTTAAAACAAAACAAAACAGGAAACAAGCTATTGGTTGGGCGGTTGGAGTTATAAGTTAGGGGAGGGGGGATTATAAAAAATCCCCCTCCCCTAACTTATAACTCCAACCGCTCAACCCATAGCTTGTTTCCTGTTTTTTTTGTTTTAAATTACTCGTGCCTCGGAACCAGCATTGAAAGGTTCGTAGTGTTAATTATTCCATTGTATTAGTGTTAATTATTCCATTGTATTAGTGTTAATTATTCCAGTGTACTAATTTCAAATTTACTATATGTAATTTAAAAATAGTGTTGGTTTACGTCGTCGTCGTCGTTGGCCTAGGCAAGCTACGGCTTGGGACCGTAGCGCATCTATCCGGTATAGGTTAACCTGGATGATGTAGCCATAAGCACTGCCGCTAGTTAAGTGCCAACCAGTGATTATCTCACTAGCCGTATTGAGTCCGTTAGGCGAAACTACGACAGTACCAAAGGTGGAAAATATAACCTTTGGTTTTCTATTATTTATTTGCAAAATGGACATGGCATTAGATTAAAATAAATATTTGAATATAAATGATTAACTGACAATTGTGATATATAATTAATTATGTTTACATACAATAAAATAATATAGTATACATAAAATTAGTATTAATGTGGTTCACATTGAATTATAATGGGGTAACTAATTTAAATGAATTTATACTATTCCGAAATTCAAGACGGTAAAATTAACATTTAACTTGAAACTAAAATAAGAGTATTCACTACACACTCCCCCACCAGAGAGGAAGTTCAAAGAGTTCCGAACGACACTGATTTCCTCTGGACCTTTTTGGTAGCTACATGTACCTCACTTAAGGTTGATTCCAAAACGCAGGCTTAAGACGATCGATAGAAACCTTGTCGACCTTGGAACCGCGCTGGATGAGAAATGATTTGCGCGTACGTCGGAGAACTTCATAGGGCCCGTCATATGGACATTGGAGAGGCCGTTTTGGGACAGGTACACGAACGAAAACGTGGGTGCAAGATTGGAGGGCTGGGGAAACAAAGATGTTCTGTTGGCTAGTCAATCGAGGGGGAACAGGCTGAAGGGACTGCATGTGAGAGGAAAGTGTTTGAGCGAATTCCGTAGGATCGCATGACTTATCCCCTGCAGTGAAGTAGCCACCTGGTAGCCGCAGTGTTTTCCATAGACTAGTTCAGCCGCTGTAGTCTTCAGATCACTCTTAAATGCAGAGCGAATACCAAGCAACACGAGTGGAAGCTTATCCATCCAATGGGAGTCTTCGTGACACATAAGGGATGACTTCAGCTGGCGATGGAAGCGTTCGACGAGGCCGTTAGCTTGCGGATGATACGCACAGGTATGCGCATGTACTGTACCCAACAAGCTGGTAAACTTCTTCCAAAGCGAAGACTCAAATTGGCGACCTTGGTCAGTGATGACTTTTGTCGGCAATCCAAATCTTGATACCCATCCATGAAGAAAGGCTCTTGCAAACAGTTTCCGCTTGGATATCAGGAAGTGGAATGGCTTCAGGCCATCTGGAAAAGCGGTCGAGACAGGTGAGCAGATAACGTTGGCCTTGAATCACTGGAAGAGGGCCAACAATGTCTACATGAATTACTTCAAATCGCTGGGATGGGGGCGGAAATGCGTCAAAGGGGGACCTGGTGTGCCTTTGGACTTTGGCACGCTGGCAGGCAAGGCACGTTTTGGTCCAATGTTTGACATCCTTCCGCATCGAGGGCCAAACAAAGCGAGAGGTAACCAGGTGTTGCGAAGCACGGATACCAGGATGGAGGGTTTATGAAGATCCGTGAAGACTGCTTTTCTGTGACATGGAGGGACATAAGGGCGAATAGCAGCTGTTGATACGTCGCAATAGAGGGGCACAGACAATCCTGGCATACTCATTTTCTTGAGGGAAAGTGAGTGAGTGGAGTCTTCTCTGAGCAGGTCTTGTAGTTCCGTATCCTTATCTTGATCCTGTGCAATAGCATTCCACAGTGTAGAGCTGAAGGTAACAGAAGTAATCTCTATTCTTGAAAGTGCATCCGCTGGAGTGTTCAAGACACCTTGATGTGGCGGATATCTGTGGTAAATTGCGAGATATAATCGAGTTGCCTGATGACTCTGGGAGAGTGGTTACAGCTGTTTTTATTGAAGACAGTGACCAAAGGTTTGTGGTCGGTAAAAACACAAAACTCTCGGCCTTCAAGGAAATGTTGAAAATGCTTCACGTTTAAGTAAATAGCAAGAAGTCACGTCCGAAAGCACTATAACGCGTTTGGGCTGGCTGCAGCTTTTTCGAGTAAAACGCGATGGGTGCTTGTTGACCGTTAATGGTTTGTTCCAACACTCCACCGATCGCAACATCTGAGGCATCGACCGTCAGAGTTAGGGGGCATCACTGATAGGAAATGACAGAGACAATGCACTATTGATAGCATTTTTGGCATTGTCGAACGCCTGTAAACTATCGCTACACCATACCAATTTTGTTACCTTGCGTTTGTGTGATCATAGCGTGTAGAGGAGCAAGAACACTGGCACAGTTTTTAATGAACTTGTGGTAATAATTTACCAAACCTAGAAACCGACGTAACTCACGCTGATTATTTGGCATTGGGTAATTTTTATCACTTCACACTTGTCCTGAAGGGGGGTAATTCCGTGCTGCGAAATCGTGTGACCAAGAAATTCCAAGGTTGGCTGTGCAAACACACACTTAGATGCATTAATAGTAACACCGTATTGTTCTAAGCGTTGAAAGAGGAGTGAAAGATGTTCCTTATGTTCCTCTTCCGTTGAGCTGGCCACAAGCAAATCATCGATGTAGGCATAAACAAAGTCTAAGCCTCTGGTGACCTCATCTATAAACCTCTGAAAGGTTTGCGCAGCATTCCGTAGCCCGAACGGCATCTTCAAAAATTCGAATAACCCAAATGGTGTACAAACTGCAGTCTTGGGAATATCCGAAGGCTCTACGGGAATGTGGTGGAAAGCCTTAACGAGATCTATTTTACTGAAGATAGATTTGCCGTGGAGAAGAGAAGTAAAGTCTTGGACATTTGGTACCGGATATCGGTCCGGGATGGTTGTCGAATTCAAAAACCGGTAATCCCCACATGGTCTCCAGTCTCCTGACTTCTTCTGGACCAGGTGTAGGGGAGAGGACCAACTGCTTTTGGAAGGTCTTATTATCCCAAGATCCACATAAGCTGGAACTCCGATTTGGCAGCTTCTGTTTGTCCGGGGCAAGACGTCTGGGTTTTGCAAACACAGGGGGACCTTTTGTTGTAATGTGATGGGTAACGGTGTGCTTAATGGTATCACCCATCTGCATCGGTTGAAGAATTCCTGGATATCGCTGGAAAAGGCACTGGTACATGGAATTAGGGGGAACGAGGGAAAGTGCAGAGTTCGAGGCGTCCGGAAGGGCAACCTGTTTGGCAAGAACAGAAAGCAGTGTGGCCTGGTCGCATAAGCGTCGCTTGTCAAGATCCACCAGGAGTTTGAAATGCTGGAGGAAGTCAGCGCCGATTATGGGATGCCGCACTTGAGCACAGATGAAAATCCACTTGAAGGATCGGTGAAGGCCCAAGTTTAGTTCACGCGACTGAGTACCGTACGTGGGTATGCGTGAACCGTTAGCAGCGTATAGAGGCGGAGATTCCGAGTGCGTATAACCAGATTTTTGAGGGAATACACTGACTGACGCTCCGGTATCGACCAAGAAATTGACACCAGAGTTCCTGTCCTTTATGAATAACAGGTTGGCAGTGCGAGTACTAGACGCCATTAGGACTCGCTGCTGGGGTTTTCCGACGAAAAATTGCAAGGGGAGATGCACTTCCTAGCCTTCTTTCCAAATTTCGAGTGGTAGAAGCAGATCTTCCCGGAACTCGAACGATACCTCTTCGTAAATCTTGACCGAGAATGGCTTCTTTGCCGTTGATTTTGTAGCAGAGAACAAACGTGGTTGAGTTGTTGACTTAACTCTTTCACTTTCAACTCCAGTTCCGATTGTGTGTTTACGTTGTTGACCGGAGCTGTGTCAATCTCCACTACTTTGTCGGCAGTTTCTGCTAGTTTATCAACTGGAGTAGCAGGATCCATAGTGGCCAAGACACGCTGAGCTGATGGAGGAAGTTTCTGCAAGAACAGCTGTCTAAAGATGTCCTTATCGAAGGTTTGTGCGCGTTCGCCTAGAGCGCACTGCATAGCCCTCAGCATTTGAGTGGGCTTACGGTCTCCAAGTTCTTCTTCTGAGATTAACTGATGTAGTTTCTCACGCTCGGAGACAGTGGTGCGGCACAGGATGGCAGACTTCAGATCGTTGTACGGGTCCTCACTCGTGGAAGGAGATACGATGACGTCACGGACTTCAGAGATGATGCTCGCTGGTAGAGAGGACAAAACATGATCGTATTTCGTCCTGCTAGTGGTGATCCTTCCCAAGTTGAATTGTGATTCCACTTGGTGGAACCAAATAAATGGATCACCCGGCCAGAAGACGGGGAGCTTTACGCTCAAGTGGGAGATGGCACCAGCGTCGTCAGGCATCTTCTCCTATGCTTGCTGACGTACAAGCAAGACGACAAGTTCCCAACGAAGGAGTGGAGGTTGAGACGAGCGCAGGCACAGAGCGCACGGGCAGGGGTGAGGGGCAGAGGGCACGAGCGACATTACAGTCTGGTCCTAGTCGCTCGGGTGAAGGGGGTGATGGGCACGAACGACATTACAGTCTAGTCCTAGTCGTTCGGGTAGAAGGGGTAATCCAGCTCCGGGGTCACCAATTGTTGGTTTACGTCGTCGTCGTCGTTGGCCTAGGCAAGCTACGGCTTGGGACCGTAGCGCATCTATCCGGTATAGGTTAACCTGGATGATGTAGCCATAAGCACTGCCGCTAGTTAAGTGCCAACCAGTGATTATCTCACTAGCCGTATTGAGTCCGTTAGGCGAAACTACGACAGTACCAAAGGTGGAAAA
>JAJOZX010000688.1:600000-670000 GCA_023014485.1 Bathynomus jamesi
TCTACTTTGGAGTTAAACTTGGTGACCAGGACAAAGCCTTTGCCCCTCACATATGCTGCAAAACGTGCTTTGAAAGTCTGCGGCGCTGGAGCCACAAGAAGGTAGAGTGTCTACCTTTTGGTGTCCCAATGGTGTGGAGCGAAGGAAGAGATCATACTACTGACTGTTATTTCTGTATGACAAACCTACAAGGTAAGTTAGTATGAATTTAGTATGAATTTCATTTTATACTTACAAAAATATGCCTGACAATATATGAGATATGTCTTTATCTTATCTTTATTTGTCTTTATCTGTTTCCTTTTAGACATAAATCGAAAAAACAAGCAACACGTAAAGTATCCAGACGTGCCATCTGCCATAAAGCCAGTGCCTCATGGACCAGAAATTCCAATTCCAACACCGCCCGACAACTTTGATTCGTCGCCCGACTCAGATGAAGAAATGGATGACGGTGACATATCTAGTACATACCAACCTACTGCCCAGACAAGTCAACCCAAACTCTTGAGCCAAGCTGAGTTGAACGATTTGACAAGAGATTTGTGCTTGTCCAAAGAATCTGCTCAGTTGCTAGGGTCACGTCTTCGCGAAAATCGTTTGTTAGCTCCAGAAACAACATTCTTCTGGTATCGCAGCCGCGAAGAAGAGTTTCGAGAATATTTCACGTTGGACGAAGAAGCTTCGCTGGTTTACTGTAACAACGTCAACGGCCTCATTGCAGCTATCAAACTCGGACTTATGAAGAATTTCGTCAGAGCACTCAATAAGGAAAGCCGAGCTTTCGCTTTCCTGAATCAGAAATTTCCAGCGTCAGTGAGGGCAAACTGAAAGCAGGTATTTTTGACGGCTCTCAGATCAGGGAGCTAATGAAAGATGCTCAATTCGACGAAAGTCTGGAGGACAATGAGATCAATGCCTGGCTCGCATTCAAGTCCATAAGTCCAGAGTACGAACGTGTTGTCGAGGAGCTCCTGCAGAGCTTCCATGCTCTTGGTGCACGTATGTCCATAAAGCTGCATTTTCTCAGCTCGCATTTAGACTACTTTCCGGACAACTGCGGTGATGTCAGCGAGGAGCAAGGAGAGCGCTTCCACCAGGATGTTCGAGTGATGGAAGAGAGGTACCAGGGCCACTGGGATGTGAACATGCTCGCGGACTACTGCTGGTGCCTCAAGAGAGACGTTTCAGCTGTGGAACACAGACGAAAGTCTTTGAAAAAGCCCTTTCGTCCACATTAACTGTACTCGTGTACCATTTTCTATATACTTTGTACATTTTCTGTCAATTTAAGTCCGTTTTAAAAAAATAAACTTGCTAATTTCATAACGATTATTTTCGAATTATCTATTTTTTTTAAATTGAGATAGCATAAAAACCTGACCTTATTGAGCAAAATGAATTACATTTTTGAATTCAGCATGCAAAAATTATAAAAGAACAACTAAAAAAACCTTGACCTCAGGAAAAGTTTTTTCAAACGCAGACCAGTGCTACAGTCCATACGACAAATATTATTAACACAATGACAGTTCACATACTAAGGATAGAAATATATTCAGTTCATTAGAAATAATACAGTAATGTCGAAGTTAAGTCGAGCTACAGACAGACGTTTTCGTACCAAGAATTCCATAGCTGAGAGGATAAATGGCAGGACTCATGGATAGCTTGGATAATCGGGTTGGTTGATTTTTTAATTCTTTGCATTAGACCAGTGGTTCTTAACCAGGGGGGCGCGCCCCCCTAGAAACAGGAATTTCTCTAATTGTATTTGTTATTCTCTTAACGAGAGCATGGGCTAATATTGAGAAGTTATTGAGAATGTTATTTTGATTGAAGGGGGGCGTGGAGGGAAGGACCAATTCCTAGAGGGGGCATGGTAGTAAAAAGGTTAAGAACCACTGCATTAGACTGTATTGAGCACGTCTTGTTACCTCCGGGAAGCTCGGGACATTCCGGGTGGCAAACATCTGCGAAGCTGAGCATCTCAGGGGTAATTTATGTAGGAGTCTAAAACACCTGTTGTAGAGCAAATTTAGGGTTCTGCCATAACCTTTTTTATAATTCACCCAGAGTTGCTGTCTGTATATATTACTGCAGAAAGTACGAAAGAGATGTCTTTAGCTTCACTTGTAAAAAATCTAAAGTTCCTTATGGTCACATTCGCTCTAGCACACAGGCTTCGAGATTGTTTTCTTATATCCGAGTCATCACTCAAGGAGCTTGTAATAGTTTGACCCAAATACTTAAACTCTTTTACTTCCTCAATTACTTCACCATTCATTTTTACCCTTATATCAGCTGGCTGAATACAGCTTTTAGGATGAAATTGCATGACCTTAATTTTTGTAACATTAAAAAGAATATCATGTTTCTGCGAATACACTTCGCATACTTTTAGTAGCCAATCCAGACCTTTAACAGAATGAGTTATTAAGAGCATATCATCGGCATAAACTAAGTTATTTAGCCTTGTGTTATCTATACAACATCCCACTGTTGCCTCATTAAGTGAACCAATTAATCCGTCAAAATATACATTAAACAGCATAGGGGAGAGCAAGGAGCCTTGTCTCACCCCGCAAGAGGAGCAAAACACTCGGATAGAACATTACCCCACCTAACGGTAAAAGATTGGTGGGAATACCAAAATTTCAATACGTTTAATATGTACATGGGAACCTTCCTGTCTTCTAGTTTTGCAAATAAGATATTGTGGTTCACCCTATCATATGCCTTACTTATATGTAGTCAACAGCTATAAATAGTTGAATTACTGTCAATGTATTTAGATATTGTTTCTTTAAGTACATATATACACAGGTCAGTTGAGTGGGACCTTTTTAAACCAAACTGATTAGATGTCCATAGGAAATCATTTAATCCGAGTAACAAGAGTTTTTCTAGTAGTTTCGAGAAGCAGGAAGCGACAGCAATAGGCCTGTAATTATTGCTGGACCGAATGTCTCCGTACTTATTTTTGACCAGGGGAAAGATATATATCCTCATGAACTCTGCTGGGATATAGCTATGAGCAAGCATGGCTGATAGGAGCAATGATATATGCAGACATATTACGTCATTTCCATATTTTAAGTGCTCGTTCGATAAGTCATCTACCCCTGACGCAGAACCAGTCTTTACCTCTTTAATTAACCTCTTTACTTCAGAAAATGATATCAAAGTATTTTCCCTTGTCCCTCCCACAATCGTTTCGCTGCAATCTAGCTTAAGATTATCCCTACTCACACTGTTAAGAATGTTAGAATAGTGTTTTTTTCCACAGCTTTGCAATTTCATCCTCCCCAGACACCCCATCGATTTTCGGAGGGAGGACATTTTTGACACCCGTTTGATTCTTAACAAATTTCCAGAATTTGTTATTATCGTTATTTATGCGAGCTTCACAGGCTTTTGATGCTCGAATAGACTCTTTTCTTGTTTACATCGCCTTATGGCCGCCTTATACTGACCCCTACTTCTACACATATTCATGTATACAGGTCCTAACCCTATGTCTGCCAAACACGTACTGGTAGGTGTTCCTCGGCAACTGCCAAACACTTACCAGGAGGTGTTGGCATCATCGATGCGAAGAGTGACGTCACTATTAAAAATAATACGCAATAAGCCTTGTTTCTTCAAAAAGCAATCCATTTTCTTTCTTATATTTTATAATTTCAACAGAAAATAGGGAAAATAAGAAATTTAAAAAATGAACTCCCTAAACTATGGCAAAAGTTGGTTATTATATGCTATATTATAAACATCCAATTTTTGGTCAGGATAAAATTGTTATCCATAAAGAATTATTTTTTTATTATTGGGAACATTACTAGAGAAAAAGAGGATTTATGGGTAACTAATTCAAGTTGATACAGTGATTTTTTAGCCCCCCCCCAAAAAAAAATGTCGGAAGTTAATTAAATTTAGGCCATTTTTCCGGCGTCAAGCAATGGCATAGAAAACGAAACCTGGCGGTCAAAGGCTAATCTGGGTCTACCATGAAAGCACCACAAATCATAGGCGTCTTTCGATTCCCTCTTCAGGGGAGGCAATAAAATCAATCCATCCAGGAATAATCTTAGTATGATAGTTGTAAGATTTAATCAGGGGGCTTCCTGCTTCTCTTAACAGGGATATTATCTTACTATAATACCTATCCATGAGTTTAGAGTGAGAATCATTTGAGCAAGGATTACTACAGGCAAGATTCAAAATTTCTAAATTATTAAAGAGCAGAGTGCTAAAACCCGGGCAGATTTCCAGTATAAATTTGTATATATATATATTTTTTTTATCTGTAACATTGGTTGGAAACAATTCTTTTAATCTTGTGTAAAAATCGATAGTTTTTCCTTATAAATTTGTGTGCCCACTTCCACAATCCTTTAATTTTGTTTTTCCGTTTATTGTATATATATATATATATATATATATATATATATATATATATATATATATATATAGATTTTTTTTTTTCTGTAACCTATATATAGTTGTAACTCTTTATGTACTTCAGTGTTCCTGAGGATGTCATTAGACGAAAGCGCTTGAGCACCATCTGTGATTCCTTTCCTTCGTGGTTTTATTCATCATAAATACTTTTCACGTGTTACTTTCGTGAAATAATTTTCATATAATGAACACCACGCGTTCCTTCGGCTTGCTGTTCCCTCTCTTGTCTCCGTTTGTGTCCGTGTTTTCTTCTACATTAATGAAGGGGCATGCAATTCGTATCCGACGAAAGTTTCTTACTAATTGTCTAGAGGAGCAAGTTCTTCCCAAATCCCTGCTTCCGATTCGCCTCAGACAAATTGACGACCATCCGTTCAACAACTTCAGCAGATTAATTTTAAAGAAACATATTGAAGTCACCAGACAAAATTTAAACATCGCCAAACATAATTTTGTGACCGTTATTCCCCAACCGTGGATCCAACCTTTGTTTGATGAAATTTACAACGAGTTGCGTCGGAGAACTTCTTCACTTCGTAACATTTTGGATCGAAAAATTAAGTCTTATTCGAAATAGTCAGTGGAGTAAAAAAGCAAGCTCAAAGTGTGTTTTGAACCTTTCTTCGAAAAACATTAGTGACGATGCAAAAAGTGCCTTTCGATATGGTATGTCCTTTTTTATTGTTAAAAAACCTTCGGCTTTACAAATTTGTTACAGTCTCGCTTGTTTTGAAAAACAGTGTAATCTCCCTCAGTATTTGTTTAACATAGTTAAATGCCTCGTTTATACTGCGGCGAATAGTAATTACGAAGATAACTTTCCTAAACGTTTCCGCAATAGCCTCTCACAATTAAAAAAAGATGGGGAGCTCCATATTACTAAAGCAGACAAGGCTAACACCATAGTTATTATGGACAAAGTGGACTACATCAGAAAGATGAACGAGCTTCTCCAGGACCCCGCCACATACAGCAAACTTAGGAAGAACCCGCAGGATGACGTCATCAAATCATTTAATAGTGGCTTGAAACGCATTCTCAAAGATCATAAGGACTTAATTCCGCTTTTCATGTCCACTTCACCTTCTCTGCCCTACCTTTACGGTCTCATTAAAACCCACAAACCTGGCAACTCTATGCGCCCTATTATTAGCTCGGTGGGCTCTATTACTTATAAACTCTCCAAATGGCTTGTCAAAGTCTTGTCCCCCATTCTCGGAACTATCTCTGATTCACATGTAAAAAATTCCATGGATCTTACTGAAAAATTGAATAATGAACGTACTGAAACTAACGATAGATTGATCAGTTTTGATGTTTGTTCATTGTTTACAAAGGTGCCGATTGACGATATGCTTGACTTTCTCTCCCAAGAATTACATAAGTATGACCTGCCACTACCTTCACACATTGTTTTGGAACTTATTAAGCTTTGCATCAAAGACTGTAAATTCACTTTCAATAACGAGTATTATCAACAAGTTTTTGGGATGGCCATGGGCAACCCCTTGTCGCCCCTCCTCTCCAATATTTATATGGAGTTTTTCGAAATTACTTACATTCCGAGAATCCTGGGGGTTGGCATCCCTTGGTTGCGGTACGTCGATGATATTTTGTGTATCTGGCCCATGAATCGTAACCTGGATAACTTCCTCCTTCAGTTAAATGATCAAGTCCCCTCGATTAAGTTTACTTTGGAAGTGGAACAAGACAATTCAATCCCATTTTTGGATGTGCGTGTACATAGGGAAAGCCCAGGTTTTAAGTTTAGTATCTATCGGAAAAAAACAAACAATTTGTCCTACGTACACTTTTACTCGGGACATGACACCCCCACTAAGAAGGCCATTTTTTCATCAATGTTTCTCCGCGCCCTTAGGATCGCCAGTCCGGAATACATCGATGCCGAATTGGAAAAAATCAACGGTATTGGAAGTGATCTGTGTTATCCATCTGCGTTTATGGAATCTTGTCTCAACAAGGCAAAACGAACTTTCTATCGTGTCAATAATAACACTCGTACTTTGTCAAAAAATATTTTAGTACTTCCATTTTTCCAGGGCTTTTTAGGCATTGCTAATGTATTTAAACTTTTGGATATTAATGTAGTATTTTCATATAACAATATTGTGAAAAATATCATAGTAAAAAATAGCCCTACCAATAATTCAGGCATTATCTACAAAATTGGTTGTAAACAATGTGATTCCTTTTACATAGGTCAGACGGGAAAGGATTTGCACACACGTATAAAACAGCATCAATATTCCGTTAGAACAGGACAGTTATCCAGTGCCCTTTTTGTCCATTTGTCAGAGTTATCCCACTCTATTGATTGGAATAATGCTTCAGTTTTATTTCACTCAAGCAACATTGTTAATAGAAATATTCTTGAGTCTGCCATTATCCAACTTTCAAATAACTTCAACATAAGCAAAGGTCTTTTTCAACTCGATCCTGTTGTTTTGAATTCCTTCAGAACAGATTAGATAAGAAAGGTAGAACGCTAAATCTTTGGTAAATTTGTATGCCACTAACTTTCATTTTTCAATTTTTATATACAAAAAATAGGGCAGAGTGCTAAAACCCGGGCAGATTTCCAGTATAAATTTGTATATATATATATATATATATATATATATTTTTTTTTTTTTTATCTGTAACATTGGTTGGAAACAATTCTTTTAATCTTGTGTTAAAAATCGATAGTTTTTCCTTATAAATTTTTGTGCCCCCTTCCACAATCCTTTAATTTTGTTTTTCCGTTTATTGTATATATAGAGAGATTTTTTTTTTCTGTAACCTATATATAGGTTGTAACTCTTTATGTACTTCAGTGTTCCTGAGGATGTCATTAGACGAAAGCGCTTGAGCACCATCTGTGTTTCCTTTCCTTCGTGGTTTTATTCATCATAAATACTTTTCACGTGTTACTTTCGTGAAATAATTTTCATATATATATATACAATATATGTATACATATACTCGTATACCTATGCGCCTCGGTGATGTTGTGGTCAGCATCGCTGACTACGAATTCATCGGCCCCGGGATCGAGACGGCAGACGGCGCACAGCAAAACCCAGCTGTTCATCCTTCTACACAATAAAAAATTGTTGGTAGATAAATGGGTACCCTGGGATCTGGGGAGCCTAGTGGTTAAGAGGATGGGCTGCTGATCGGGAGGTCGTGAGATCGAGTCCGGGCGAGTACTTTGTAATTTCTGACCGCCAGTGGTGCTGCGGAAGCAAAACCAAGGTTAACCAAAGTATAATTTAAAAACAAAACTGTAAAAAAGACAAATATTTCATTTGAAAAGGGCTGTTCACACGCACTTTTCTGACAGTAAAATCAATGAATGAGTTTCAACTCATTTCTTTGCAATAAAAAATAACGAACTAGTGATTCCTCTTCTTCGTTTGTACATTTCTTCATCCAAATCGCTGACGAAGAAGAAAGGAGAAGAGCACATATTATTTACAAAAAAGAAACAAGCCTTTCATAACGCGGATGCAATGTTGTCCGTCTGCATATAATAAAATCCAAGCATCGTGACCCTCTCACTTCTGGCGAAGATCCAAACGAGGGGAAATTGCATTGTAAAGTCTTCCGCATAAATAAAATCGAGGGCCACACATGTACAAAACGCCACCACTACACCAACCACATACAATAAAGGAAAAACAAAATATTATATATATATATATATATATATATATATATATATATATATATAATGTTGCAGTCAAAACCCGAAATGAGTCAAAACCAGTTTTTACTAGTAAAAACTGATTTCGGCTTTTATAACATAGAACGTATTTACATATGACATAATGATCTAAAAATAACCTAACTTAACCTAACCTAACCTAACTATAAGTTGTTATATGTGTATATACGTTTTATGACTCAGGGGTGGACAACCCCTTGCCCGCGGGCCAAAAAATGGCCCTCCAAGACTGTTATGGTTGCCCGCCGCCATCGGGTGGCAAATTTGGATCCACTTACGTCTGCGAATAAGCATTTTCCTCAATGAATTTTATTAAGAATAAGTACCGATTAGCTTTAACCGACGCTCAAAACAGGCTCAAAAATCACACAAAAGTTGAGCTAATGTAGAAAATAACATTTTTTTTCAATGTTTGAGTTTTTTAGTTTTTCAGGGTTCGATTTTTTGAACGATTATATTACTTCTATTCGTGTTATTAGTGTTTGAGCATACTTTTACATATACTGTATGTGTGTTTGTATTTCAATAAAAATTTCGGTGTACTTGAATTATTTTATATTTTACCTTATTATTCTAGTCTAGATTTCAGAAAAGTGGCCCTCTGAAAATTACTGACCAATTTGTTGGCCCATCGCTTGGAAAGGTTGGCCACCCCTGTTTTATGTTATAAAAGCCAAAATCAGTTTTTATTTGTAAAACCTGGTTGGTTTTGAATCATTTTGGGTTTTGACTGCAATATATGACAATAAAGGGTGTCCCAGAAGTCTTGGAGGGATTTTATTTGGCTATAACTTTTTTGTTTGGGGATCAAATAAAAAAAGGTTTTTTAACACTTGAAAATATATTTATTGCGATTTTAATTACAAATTTAATATCTGGTGAAAATCTTTATTTTCATTGCATAAATCTAAAATCGCATTAGCGTACGTTATCCCATGCTGATGATTTTGTGGTTTAATTTCTTGAGCAATTTGAATTTTGTACGGGTAAAGATTGATATCCTCTCTTAAAATTCGATGTAAGGAACTTCTTGAGATGTTTAATTCCTGGCTGCGTCGTTGGACTGATGTGGATTTTCCTCAACGCTTTCACGAACCATCTCAACCCGAGTTGGACTTCGGCTTGTCCGGGGACGCCCAGTCGGTGGTTCATCTCCCTGACCCTTTCCCATACAAAATTTAGCGACGTATCATCGAATAGCTCGATCAGAAGGAGCAGAACGTGTGTTGAATTTTAATCTAAACTCTCTTTGAGCGGCAACGATGGAAGAGTTGTTTGTCAAATAAAGTTCCACAATAGCCACTCTTTGTTGCACTGTCCAGGATTCCATTTTCATTAATCGCAGCAAGGGTACTTTAAAGTACAAACGAGAGCGGAACTCTTGCGTCGAATTATGGATGCCACTGCTTACATACGAGAACACCCCGAAATGATTCAATGGCCAGTGGACCCTTTTTTGGAACGAGCAAGGCTGTGAATCGAAAACCGAGGCATTTTGAACATTTATAAGGTGTATCTCACAAAATGTAGTAATAAATACATCAGATTAATACTCTCGTTTATTTTTTCCGTGCACCTTAAAACGTCCGTAGCTCCTCAACGGTTGGAAATAGCACCGATGTTGTATTAACCATTTTACTCGATATCACCCCCCCCCCCCGAAATTACCCCCTAAAGTATGCAGACAGGTTGTGAAACACCCTATATATATATATATATATATATGTATATGTATGTAAAGGACGACGCTTGTGTAGAAGAGCGTTCCGCACAAGATGAGGAGGGAGCACGAACAAATGAAAAATGAGGTACCACCCCGGAATCGAACCCGGGATCATCCGATTACCGGTCAGATATGCTATCCACTACACCATGGACCTCGATCAATCAGAAGTCGTAATTCTCCTACATACGAGCAGAAACCAATGCCCTGTGGGGGCACCTTCGCATGCCGTATATATATATATACATTTTAACTGCAAACAACACACAGTATAATTAATGTAAAGAACGACGCTTGTGTAGAAGAGCGTTCCTCACAAGATGAGGAGGGAGAAAGAAGAAATGAAATCGGATGATCCCGGGTTCGATTCCCGGGTGGTACCTCATTTTTCATTTGTTCGTTCTCCCTCCTCATCTTGTTCGGAACGCTCTTCTACACAAGCGTCGTTCTTTACATTAATTATACTGTGTGTTGTTTGCAGTTAAAATGTATATATATATATACGGCATGCGAAGGTGCCCCCTCAGGGCATTGGTTTCTGCTCGTATGTAGGAGAATTACGACTTCTGATTGATCGAGGTCCATGGTGTAGTGGATAGCATATCTGACCGGTAATCGGATGATCCCGAGTTCGATTCCCGGGTTGTACCTCATTTTTCATTTGTTCGTTCTCCCTCCTCATCTTGTGCGGAACGCTCTTCTACACAAGCTTCGTTCTTTACATTAATTATACTGTGTGTTGTTTGCAGTTAAAATGTATATATATATATATATATATATATATATATATATATATATTATAATGTTATAATGTTTCAGACAAAGAAAGACCCTAGGATCCACTCATGGTTGATTTACCTAACCGTGTTTATAATTGTGTATTGTGCTACTAATTACTTCTACCAGCAAACTAGTCCAGCTATTTACTATTCTATGCGTAAAAAAAATTTTGGCAACTGCTATCTCGAACCTTCTATTTGTCAACTTAACACCCGTTATTTCTAGTTTTATTATGTTGTGATATTTCGAAAAAGCTATCTCTATTTACGTTATCGAAGCCATTCATAATTTTAAAAAGCTGGATTAGATCACCCATTAGCCTCCTAGTCTTGAGTGTAGTCAATTTTAACTCCTTAAGCATATCCTCGTACGACTTTGATCGAAGCGACGGAATCATCTTAGTTGCTCGTCTTTGAGCAGTTTCGATTTTGTCTATATCCTTGCACATATACACACTCCAAAATTTGATCACGTACTCCAAATAGGGTCTTACTAATGATTTATAAAGAAGAACAATAATATCGCTCGACTTTTGATCAAAATTTCTAGCTATAAAACCTAGCACTTTGTTTCCTTTATTGACCATTGCTGTACCTTGTTTCGCTACTTTCAAATCACCAGTGAATATAACTCCTAAATCCTTTTCCTGATTTACGCTTGCCAACTCCTTCCCTGACATACTATTCGCAAAATTACCGTTACGCGAACCTATATGTAAAATTTTGCACTTATCGACGTAAAATCTCATTTGCCATGTGACCGACCAATCTACGATTTTATTCATATCTTTCTGGATTTTACCTCCATCTTCGTCATTTATCGCCCTACCACCCAACTTCGTGTCATCCACAAACTTTGAAAATGTACTGACTAGGCCGATATCTAGATCGTTAATATATATATAAGAAAAAGCAAGGGACCCAATACAGAACCCTGAGGGACGCCGCTCGCTACATTGGCCGAAGAAGACTCCGCTCCATCAACGACCACCCTCTGTTTCCTACCTCGCAGCCACTCTTCTACCCAATTTATTACTACACCCATGGTGCCATGAGCCTTAGTTTTTTTCAACAGGTCTTTTGTACGGTACGGTGTCAAACGCTTTTTGAAAATCTAAATACACTACAGCTAACGGCCGATGACCATCGTAAACTTCAACCACGCTTTGGAAAAATTCTAAAAGATTAGTTAAGCAAGATATGTTTCGCCTAAAACCGTGCTTCTCTTTACTAAAAATAGGTTGCATTTGAATTTGTTATGTATTTACACATTAGAACGTAAATTATACTCCTTTTTCAAATTTAAAGCTATAATTCCAAAGCCCTTGTGCGCATCGGTCATTTACAAATATACATGTGACGATTGCATATCGTCGTACGTTGGCATGACTGCACGCCAACTCCAAATTCCTATCGACGAACACAAGGGTATTACTAGCCGTACTAATAATAGACTTACAAATCCCTCCCAATCACATATACGTTCCTACTCCCATCAGTTCAACCACCAATTAAATGTACTAACTTTTCAATAATTGCTAAGGCCAATAAGCACAACCTACCCCTCTCAGAAACAATACTCATTTTTAAGCATAAACCGGATATAAATCATTATATCCCATTCCATAACCTCAATATCTTTTAATAAAATTTCCTTTACCTACCCAACAACCAACCAAGTTAGAGCCCATTAACAAAAAATGTTTCAATCTTTCCTATTCTTTGCTGTGTCTGTCTTTTATAGATTTTAAACTTTTACATTTTAAACTTATACATTTTAAACATTTCCATAATGTTCCCCTAAATTATTTATAATGGTTTTACTTACATTTACTCTTATCTTAAAGGTAAGCCCCCTTTTCTGGTTCCTTTTATGTTTAACTTTTAAGTGTACTGTATTAACTGTATAATTTCATGTTTTAATTTTTATTTTCACTGTGATATTTGCCAATATTTAAATTGTTTTAAATTCATAGTTGGTTTTAATTATATATATATATATATATATACACACACCTTACCTTACAACCTTATAAAGGTTTCGATCGATGATTCCTCATTTCGCGAAGGTCAAGCTTGTCGCTCCTCCTCTCGAGTTGGCCTGTAAAGTAGTGAGTTGGTTTCTTGTGCTCTCCACCTCACATAGCCAGGTACACCCGGCTCATCGTGGATTGTTCTGACCCAGGCGTCTAGTCTTCTTTTGAAGATGTCCACTTTAACTCCCTTCGTGTTTCTTAGGTCTTTGGGTAACTGATTAAACAGTTTTGGTCCTCTCACTACAAAACTATTTTCTTTCGGGGTTAAGGATGTCCCCTGTCTCGCCTTCAATTTGGGAATACGACACAGTCTACCGTTTCTACTTTCCACCGTTGTTTGGGGAGTTATAGGGTTCAGAGTAAGATTAGGGACTAGTTTCTCCATTATTCTCCAAGTTTAAATAATGGTGTATCTCTCTCTTCTCCTTTCCAGTGAATATAGGTCTAGTTCGCGAAACCTTTCCCAGTAATTTAGTTCTTTGCACCCATTGATCTTGGCTGTGAAGCTTCTCTGGATCCCTTCGAGCTGTCTAATGTCTTCTTTTTTATATGGGGATGTTAGGACCGAGCAGTATTCCAATTTCGGTATGATCACGGTTTCCAGTAGAGGAATCATTACATTCCTATCCCTTCGTTTAGAGGTTCTCAATAACTGTCCCGTTATTCTCTTTGCTCTGTTTACTGCTATCTTATTTTGTGTTTCAAATTTCGCATCATCTGTCATTACACCCCTTAAATCTTTTGCTCTGGAATTTCTCTGAATTTCCTGTCCATTTGGGGTATAATATTCCATGGATTTTAGGTCTCTTTTTTCGTACCGTAAAAGCTGAAATTTCTCAGTGTTAAACTTCATATTGTTGTCTTCCGTCAACTTATAGATTCTGTTTATGTCAGTTTGTAGAGATCCTATATCTTCTGGGTTTCTTATTTTTCTACTTGTGTCATCCGCAAAGGATGTTACTGTGCTGTCTCTGGTAACGTCCTCATCTATGGAAGTTAGCATAATTATGAAGAGTAATGGAGCTAATACTGTTCCTTGTGGTATTGAGCTGAGGACCTCTGATTCTGATGAAGATACTCCTTGTACTGTAACGACTTGCCGCCGCTCACTAAGGAAATTATATATCCATTTCCCTACTTTTCCTGTTATTCACATATATTTCAGTTTATGTATTATGATTCCGTGGTCACACTTGCCGAACGCTTTAGCAAAGTCTGTGTATAGCACATCATTGTTTTCATTACTTTCAAGTCCATCAATAATGTTGTTGTAGTGTTCCATTAGTTGTGATAGGCATGATCTGCCTGACCGAAACCCATGTTGGTTATCACTGAATTTTTTCTGAGTTTCCAAAAAGTCATAGATTTTCTGTCTAACTATTCTTTCAAATATTTTAGTGAGATTAGATGTAAGCGACACTGGCCTATATTTTTTGGCCTTGGATCGATCTCCTCCTTTATATATTGGGACTATGTTTGCGTTCTTCAGGATGCCCGGTATTTCTCCCGTGTCTAGTGATCTTCTCCATATCCAGTATAGTGGCTCAGCGATTGCCTTCTTGCAGTTTTTGATCAGTGTGGCATTCCATTTATCCTTTCCTGCCGCTGAGTGTGTTTTTAGTCTCCCTATGGGTTGTGTAATATCATCCGTCGTAAAGTCGAAATCCGTTATACTTTCCCCTTGTGGTTCTTCTTCAAAGAACGCGTTTCTATCGCATATCAATTTGTCAGTTTGCGGGATACTGAAAAATGATTCGTACTGAGCTCTTAATATTTCAGATACTTCTGTTAGATCATCAGATAAAGCACTGTTCTCATTTTTTAAAGGTCCGACAGTCGCATGGGTTCTCGACTTTCTTTTGGTGAAATTCTAGAAGTACTTTGAATTAACCTTTATCGCTTCTATAGCGTCATCTTCTTCTTTTTCTGTATGCTTCTCGATTAGTTCCTGTATGACGACATCGATACTTTGCTGTTTATCATTTAATATTTTTCTGATGTTGTCATCTTTACAATTACATAATTTTGCAGTCACTCTTTCTCTTTCGAAACAATGCCCTCTTTTGTCTCTCGAACCTGCTTCTCTTTCCTCTTTGTTGTATCTTTGGGACATGTTTTTCCACAATTTCTAACGTCTTCTCCCTAACGTCATTAGCATCTCCTCCATTGTCTTGGCCTCGAAAATGGTTTTCCAATCTATTACTTCCATGCTGGATGTGACAATAATGCAAAAATCACAAGGAATTTTGGATGACATGAAGATCAGTTGCCCCAGCCCTCTTTAGTTAATGAACATCGGAGCGTTGAACCGGGTCGAATATATACGTACAGTGTGTCCGTAAAGTCATGGTGGGATTTTAAATAGCTATATTATTGCAACGAAACATGAGAATGAGATGAAAAAAAGGCAAATTGAAGAACAACTCTAAAAGAATAACTTTATTTAACGTAGTTCGATATGGACTCCTCTGGTAGCACTGCAGACATCTAGGCGGTGATTCAATTCCAGCCACACACGCCCAAGAACATCAGGAGTGACGGATGCGATAGCTTCCGTGATTCGCTCGTGCAAGTGATGAATATCCCTAATGGGTACACTGTACACGCTTTGCTTGACGTAACCCCACAAACAAAAGTCCAAAGGTGTCAGGTGCGGAGAGCGTGGAGGCCATGGCTTCCATCCTCCTCTTCCTATCCATCTCTGTGGAAATTTTTCATTAAGGAATTCTCGAACAACGTTGGCATAGTGCGGAGGAGCACCATCTTGCTGAAAGATGACATTATGGTCAATAAATTGGGGTACTGCAAAATGTTCCAACATAGCGAGGTAGTTGTGTGACGTCACAGTGGGTTTCGCGAAGAAAAATGGGCCAATCACTCGATCTCGTGCTAGAGCACACCACACATTAACTTTCGGGCTATTACGCTCATGTTCAACATAGGCATGTGGACAGCCTAGACTAACTACGAGATAAAGGTTAAGCTTAGCCTAGACTAACCACAAGATACAACTTTGAGAGTTGTTCTTAAATTTGGCATTGTTTCATCTCATTATCATGTTTCATTGCAATAATATAGCTATTTAAAATCCCACCATGACTTTACGGACACACATCACCGCCTAGATGTCTGCAGGGCTACCAGAGGAGCCCATATCGAACTACGTTAAATAAAGTTATTCTTTTAGAGTTGTTCTTCAATTTGCCTTTTTTTTCATCTCATTCTCATGTTTCGTTGCAATAATATAGCTATTTAAAATCCCACCATGACTTTACGGACACACTGTATTATATATATTCGACCCGGTTCAACGCTCCGATGTTCATTAACTTTAATTAGTGACTTGTTTTGGCAGTGAGGACGAATTATTGCATTAATCACAAATGTATTCATAGATGAAAGATGATCAAATAGCGTCTGGAAGATTTTCTTTTATGTGAAAAGCAAATTTGATATTACGATTATTGGTAAATATACATCTGAAATCAGTTTGGGAATCAAACATTTTAACTTTAATTTTAATTTCTTCTTAAGTGCAATGTTTCCGCGTGATTTAGAGGCAATTTAGAAAATAATTAGTATTTAGATAGTTAGGTTTGGAATATCTGGGAATACTTTTCATAAAGTATTTACGACAAATGCTTTTGATGAGGTTTGCTCGAAAACTGTTGCCGAGAAGAGGCATTTTATATAGTTTCAACCATGTTAAAATATTGTTACAATTTAAACGTCCATTTAAGACTCGCTCCATTAACGTTTTTGGACTTGTAAATACATTAAAAATAGAAGTTATTGTTTATTTTCTGTTTAAAATTAGTGAATATGGTTTAAGGAATTCAACAGCGGAACTAAAGTGACATCGCCACAACGACGACAAAAAATGGGTTTAAAACGATCATCTTTTCGGATCACCTGAAGATCAGGGCCCCCCCCCCCCAGCCTTCTTTAGTTAGCCTTATAAGGCTAACTAACTAAAATATCACGACCTAATCTAACTAATCGTTAGGTCAACTGTACGCCCTTGACGATTGGTTAGGTTAGGTCGTGATATTTCCGTTAGTTAGCCTTATAAAGTTAACTAAAGAAGGCTGGGGTCCAGGATCTTCAGGTGATCCATCTTTTCTTATGAAAAGAGAGAAACGGATGGCTTTATGGGGAGAAGAAATCCTCCCATTTATATTCCGCTTCGCCCTAATTCCTATTTCTCATAAACTGTTAAACTGCGCGAGAAATAACACAATCAAAGCAGAGTTACCGTTTCATTTAAGGAAATAATATGGTGAAGTGAGAGACAACATCGAAGGTGGCGATTGAGAAGGGAAAAGTGCTCTAATCTTCGTTATTTCTTTCATTTGGCAAACATCGCACCTTTCTCACCAACATATAAAACTATTTCCACTTCGTTCCTGAGACATGATACAAGTACTACCGGGTTAAGAAAATAAAAACTACAAAAAAAAGTCCTAACTCCCCAACTTATTTCTTTTACTACTCAAATACTACCATATAAAATTAAATATTTAATGAGATAATAATAATAATAGTAATAATAATAATAATTCAATTTTTTATTTTAAAAAATATACAGAGCTTACGTGAATTATTATATATTTATTATTATTATTATTATTATTATTATTATTAAAACACATTAACCGCATGGAAATAACTTATATACTGCCTTTAGTGACGAAATTGACACCCCGCACACGCGGGGTACTGTATTTATATATATATATATATGTTACACACAGTCCGTGCATGGAACAAGGAACTCTTCTGGGAAAATTAAATCCACTATAGTCCGAATAAGTAATGGTAAATGACAAGTACTATAGTTTTTCTTTTTCATGATGGAAGCCCAACGTGTCAACGGGTCACAAGCAAAGAACCATATATACACACATATATATTATACACTGTATATATTATCTTAAATTTGACATTTAATAGTTTCTTGCAAAAGAAAGATAAGACTGTAAATGGAAAATAATTTGAAGTAAAAGTACTTTTTGTGAGTGCGAAATGGAGCATTTGGAGAGGAACGTGATTATTTTTATTGTTTAAGACTAAAACAATTCACGCGACGTCTTTGAAACGTGTTATATTTTAATTGGTTTAAGAAAGATGAATGAAAATTCATTGATTTCAATTCATTTGAGTGATTATTCCATAATTCCACCGCTAAATAAAATACATGAATTCAGAGGCCTTGGGTGGGTACGTGCCCACCCAAATTTACTGGAATAAATTTAAATTTATGAAACAATATTTAGTAAAGATAAGAGAATTCAAATAAATTAACCCTACATATACTCTTCATTTTTCTTATCCTTAAAATGTTGTTAAAACACTGAATTACTGATTTCTTACAACTGATTAAAAATTATTTCTCTGACAGTACCCTCCAAAAAATATTTGTTGCATGACGCCCCTGCGAGAATGCCTACTTAACTGAAGTGTATAATCTGACCTTGAAATGTCATTCTCCATTTAACTTATCCGACGTGTACCTGCTTTTCTATAACGTTTGAGTTATACAGTAGAGACTAGTCGATTCGATTTCTGACTGAACATTCAAGAACACCTCCGCTTCCATAATATAACTTAAAATTTTATATAGGTAGTTATTTAAACAGTAAGGAAATATAAATTAGTTTTGTTTATTTAGAATGTTACAGTTTTTGGTCACGGTAACAGGCCTCGCTTTTCATTGGACCTTCATTAAACTTGATGGGAATGTTTTTACTCTTGTGATCTCTGGAATAGATCAGAACTAGCTGATTCCCATCTTTTTTGACTATGGGTCATTGTGTCAATTTGAAAAATAATCACGTGCGAGCAAATGCAATAGAATTAAAAATATCTGCTCGAAAAACAAGTTAATTCTATTATCTCAAAATATTGCTATTATTAGTAGTATTATCAATATTATAAGGCTCAGTATAAG
The DNA here is from genome assembly GCA_023014485.1 of Bathynomus jamesi. Lineage (NCBI taxonomy): Eukaryota > Metazoa > Arthropoda > Malacostraca > Isopoda > Cirolanidae > Bathynomus > Bathynomus jamesi. Next base: position 618,680 of record JAJOZX010000688.1, read on the forward strand.
GCGGCCATAAGGCGATGTAAACAGGAAGAAGAGTCTATTCGAGCATCAAAAACAAATTTTGGAAATTTGTTAAGAATCAAACAGGTGTCAAAAGTGTCCTTCCCCTGACAATCAATGCGGTGTCGAGGGAGGATGAAATTGCAAAGCTGTGGAAAAACCACTACGCTAACATTCTTAACAGTGTGAGTAGGGATAATCTTAAGATAGATTGCAGCGAAACAACTGTGGGAGGGACAAGGGAAAATAATTTGATATCAGTTCCTGAGTTAAAGACTGGTTCTGCGTCAGGGATAGATGACCTCTCGAATGAGCACTTAAAATATGCCAATGACGTAGTATGTCTGCATATATCATTGCTCCTATCAGCCATGCTTGCTCATAGCTATATCCCAGCAGAGTTCATGAGGATATATATCTTTCCCCTGGTCAAAAATAAGTACGGAGACATTCGGTCCAGCAATAATTACAGGCCTATTGCTGTTACTTCTTGCTTCTCGAAACTACTAGAAAAACTCTTGTTACTCCGGTAAATGATTTCCTATGGACATCTAATCAGTTTGGTTTAAAAAGGTCCCACTCAACTGACCTGTGCATCTATGTACTTAAAGAAACAATATCTAAATACATTGACAGTAATTCAACTATTTATAGCTGTTTCCTAGATATAAGTAAGGCATATTATAGGGTGAACCACAATATCTTATTTTCAAAACTAGAAGACAGGAAGGTTCCCATGTACATATTAAATTCATTGAAATTTTGGTATTCCAACCAATCTTTTACCGTTAGGTGGGGTAATGTACTATCCGAATGATTTGGCTCCTCTTGCGGGGTGAGAGAAGGCTCCTTGCTCTCCCCTTTGTTGTTTAATGTGTACATTGACGGATTAAGTGCGTCACTTAATGAGGCAACAGTGTGATGTTGTATAGATAACACAAGGATAAATAACTTAATTTATGCTGATGATATGGTGTCAATAAGTCCCTCTGTTAAAGGTCTGGATCGGCTACTAAAAGTCTGCGAAGTGTTATCGCAGAAACATGATATTCTTTTTAATGTTACAAAAACTAAGGTTATGCAATTTCATCCTAAAAGCTGTAAGCAGCCAGCTGATATTAGGTTTAAAATGAAAGGTGAAGTAATTGAGGAAGTACAAGAGTTTAAGTATTTGGGTTAAACTATTACCAGCTCCTTGAGTGATGACTCAGATATAAGAAAACAATCTTGAAGCCTTTGTGCTAAAGCGTATATGACTATAAGGAACTTTCGGTTCTGTACAAGTGAAGCTAAAAACACACTCTTTCGTACTTTCTGCAGTAATACTGTATTTACGGACAGCAACTCTGGGTGAATTGTAAAAAAGGTTATGGCAGAACCCTAAATTTGCTGTACAACAGGTCTTTCAGACTTACATAAATTACCCCCGAGAGGCTCTGCTTCGCAAATGTTTGCTACCCGCAATGTCCCGAGCTTTCCGGAGGTAACAAGACGTGCTCAATACAGTCTGATGCAAATAATTAAAAAATCAACCAACCCGATTACCCAAGCTATCCATGAGTCCTGCCGTTTATCCTCTAAATTCTGAAATTCTTGGTACGAAAACCATAGTTACTGTATTATTTCTAATCAACTGCATATATTTCTATCCTTAGTATATGAACTGTCATTGTATTAATAATATTTGTCATATGGACTATAGTCTGCCAATAAACGTTTTCATTTTCATTAGTATTATTCTAAAATCTTTGCTTTTCAACGAACGGTTCATAATAAAACTTGGTAGGAATATTTAAAAAATTAAAAAAAAACGTTCTTTTGGAAGATTGCCATCACGTCAAAATCCTAACATTTATAACATCAGAGGGCATCCTATGAAAGTGCTAAAACAAAAAAAACAAAAAATCGGTAAAACTCGCAAAAGAATTAATCTTGAAATGTTTTCTAAACAGATTTTAGGAATGCTTCTCTCTTTCCTGAAAAAAAAATGATACGTCTTTATTATGCGCCGTTGATGATGCATTTCTGTTTTAGAAGACCCCACATGGACTTTATTCTTTTAAATCATTGCTCATAGAACATTGCCTAATCTAACTATATGAATGAGTTGTGTGTCTTTAGAGAGCTCTTACGGAGATGGGAAAAATAAACATAATTTAAAGTAAATATATTTATTTACAAACCAACAGCTTCAATTATGTTTTCTTGAAGTACTATGGAACGTAAATAAGTATAAATGAAAAATTGAAATATTAAACTCACAAAATAATTTATGGAACAAAAGTTATAGACAAATTCCTCTTCTTTATAATTTTTCGCTTATGCATGAACAATGATTTTTGAGTTATTTGCATTTATTTAGTTATTTGCGGAAAGGTTGATTTTGTAAAACGTTCATAGAGAGTCGGTTAATTAAATCACGTGACAGATATACTTTATAGTGGAAAGCTCGTAAAAAGCTCTATCAGATACAGTAATTTAAATGTAAAAATATTATTTTCTGAAGGCGTAAATACTCAATTATCAATTCTCTGATCACCTGAAGATCATCAGAGTCCCTAGCCTTCTTTAGTTAGCTTTATAAGGCTAACTAACGAAAATATCACGACCTAACCTAACCAATCGTCAAGGGCATACAGTTGACCTAACGATTGGTTAGGTTAGGTCGTGATATTTTAGTTAGTTAGTTAACCTTATAAGGCTAACTAAAGAAGGCTGGGGGCCCTGATCTTCAGGTGATCTCAATTTTGTAAAAGAAGTGGTTATAAAATAGGAATTTCTTAACATATGCAGTATTTTTATATTGTTATGTTTGTTTGTGTTTTATGTAGAAAGGTGGGGCCAAGGGCGTGTGCCCGTAAAAATGCTCCCGTTTATAAAAAAGAAAGGGTACTTGTAGGTTATCTCCCCCCACCAATTTTGACAGCATATTTTCGTTAAAACTAACGACTTAACCTAACCAATTATCGAGGGCGTAAAGTTGATCTGGTGCTACTGTAGTATGCGGTCTACCTACGATTCGGCGGTCTACCTTTTAATTATAGCTTCTTATCTTCTTATTATTTTATTATTAGGTTAATTGTACGCCCTTGACGATTGGTTAGGTTAAGTCGTGATATTTTCGTTAAAACTAACGAAAATATCACGACTTAACCTAACCAATCATCAAGGGCGTACTGTAGTATGCGGTCTACCGTTAAGTATGCGGTAGTAGTATGTTTAACTTCTTTAATAATTCCTTAATTGTGTAAATTAAATTATAATTCCTTTCAATTCATTTTCAATTCATTTTAAATATTTTGAACGGTAGACCGCATACTACAGTAGAAACTTAACGGTAGACCGCATACTACAGTAGCACCGTTGATCTATTATTAATTATAACATTGTTTGTTTCTGGAATAATATTTACTATTTACTAATAGATCAACTGTACGGCCTTGATAATTGGTTACCAAAGAAAGAGTCAAAATCAAGGTCCCCAAGGCTCACAATGCCATTTCATTTTTTATAAATTTTGAAGAGATTGTGTAGTGTGTTAAATGCATGTATGTGTAGTGAAGAATGGAGGGAGAAACGTGTGTTGGAGAGCATGCTGGACTTCCCACAGTGTAGATGAGACAGAAAAAATATTACCTAAAGAGGACAGTAACAGGAGAAAAGGTTGTTCCAGCACTCCCTGTCTCCTGCCTAGAGACATGCTCATGTAGAGCATGCGCAGCTCTATATGTGGTACAATTTTCATGTTCATACCTTCCATAGTTTCTATTTAAGGATATAATGAAGATCATTCCGCCATGCGTAGCCATACTGAAAAGACGTGCTAGTCAAAATTCTTACTTGATTCTGTACATTTTGAATGATATTTGGGATTCATTATTGAGATTGCGTTCATTTCCATATGTAATCTTTTTTAGCCACAGTGGTGTTTCATATTTTCAAGTCGTAAAATCTTGTGATTAATATTATTTTTAAAATTTATTATTAAAATGCCGTTTACAAAATATGCTTCTGCAAAATCCGTTAATTATTTACTCGTGATATATATATATATGGACGATAGTATTTGCAAGTTTGGAAAGTTTGAGGAGTTAAAGAAAGTTTTGTTTAAAAATTTAATGAAAGAAATTAATTCCAAATTTGAAGATAATGTGATTAAATAGGTTAATGTTGACGTGCAAAAGAGCTTAATGAAATTATCAAAAAGGTTTCAGATACTGAGAAAAATTTAAAGGGAAGTTAACTTAATTGTAATGTAATTTTATATCGTAATAAAACGATATCAAGTACTGAGAATAATTTAAAGGATCGTGAAACTAATTTGGTTAGTACTCCGCAGAACACATCACCTAAACCTTAGAAAAACAACAGTATATTCAGACAAAAAGGTTTCCAGTACTGAGAATAAATTAAAAGAAAGTGAACTTAACACTGAACTACTTCTTACGCGTTTCGCGTAAAAAACTCTATCCTACCCTTGGGTCACTTCTTAGGCGAAACGCGTCAAGTTGATCTGGACAAGAGTAAATGCAAAATTTCTGTGAGTATCGTCGTCTTGAGGCATGTAGTTTGTCAGCTGTGACGAGGCACAGATCAACTTGACGCGTTTCGCGTAAGAAGTGACCCAAGGGCAGGATAGAGTTTTGACGCGAAAGGCGTAAGAAGTAGTCCAGAGTGTTAATAGTACTTCAAATTCCTTGGGTAAATTGAACAATAATGTTAAATTTGTTCAGGACAAAGTACAAAAGTACGCGAAGGTAGTTGAAATTACTGTTCAAATTCAGATTTTGGGCAGATATTTATTCGCAGGATTCATTCATTCAGGATGGAGTACACCTAAAGCTCGACTGGGTAGATTAATTTATAAAAAAGTAAGTAGGATATACGTAAGACGTAGACAAGACGAAATGGTTCTTTCTCCATCTGCGTATATGTATGTAATACCATAATTTGCTCTCATATTCCCGAACGTGGGGCCACTCAATATATTTTGCCCCATCTTTTTTTTTCTTTCCAAGTTTCCTTGTAAGTTCCAGAAATTTTGTACACAAGTAGTTAAATACCTTTTTTACAAGTTTTTATTTTTCCACATAGTTTTCATCCTTTTCTACGCTTTCCTCCACCTCGAAACAAGGGGCTTTTTTCCTTGCTGGTAAAAAGCTGCTGAGTTCCGGTGGAACCACTCTTAACCTCCTCAACAACCTCATCGTCACTCTGAAACTTTCTTCCACGAATATCATCCTTCATTGGCCCAAACAAATAGAAGTCTGAAGGTGCCAGATCCGGCTGTATGGAGGGTAGGGTAACACAATCGAGCGCATTTTTGTGATGGCTTCTCTTGTTTACAAATTGTTGTGTGGTCTTGCGTTATCGTGCAAAAGAAGGACGTCTTCCAGTTTTCTCTCCGGTCGAACTCGCTTTATACGTCTCTGGAGTCTCTGTAGGGTAGCAATATATGCCTCTGAGTTGCTTGGTTGTCCTTTCTTCAGAATCACCCCTTTGATGTTCCAGAAGATGGTGGCCATAACCTTTCCTGCAGAGGGAGCCATTTTGGACTTTTTCTTGCGTTGGGAGTCTGCGTGATGCCACTCCATGGATTGGCGTTTTGTCTCGTATTGAACCAACGACTCAGAAGCAATTTCTTTTCTTTGGGCTTTGTGATCTTCAGTCAGTTGGCGAGGAACAAATCGTATACTTTTTAGTACCCCAGTTGCTGAATTATCGTATTCACACTTCCTTCACTAATTCCTAGCTCCAGTGATAGCTCCTTGTATGTGACGCGTCAGTTTGATCGAATGTTGCTGTTAGCACGTTGCACAGTGTGAGATTTCACAGCCGATGCCGGGCGACCGCTGCGTGGCTCATCATCGAGGCTGGCTCTCCCTCTCTCCGATGATCTCACACGTTTAGACCAGTGTCCAACTGTGCTTCTATCAACAACAGCATCTTCGTAAACGTTTGTGAATATTTCCAACTGTTTCCTTCTCTGCTTTTAAGAACTCGATAGCAGCTCTCTGTTTACGACGCACATCACTGTCAGACGACATTTTCGAAACTTCGTTAATCATCGGTTTTATACAAGGGCGTTTAAAAGCGGTTTTATACAAGGAGGGGAGGTTCAAACTGGAAAAATCCGGTTATATGAAGCCAGAAAGATCAAACTTACAGCCCAAAAGACATTTCTGCCCCACGGCCTATTATTTAGCTAAGAAAAAAGGGTGGGGAAAAATATATTGAGTGCCCCTAGTATATCCGCTGGATACGGCTTACATGCCAATCTCAAACTAAATACATCTGCGCTGTCTATCTTTCTCCTAATTTTAGTGACTATCCAAAAGTCTTTGACTACCTCACTTCCAAAGTGGAATACATTATATCCAACTCTACTTTTTGCTGAAATCTCCATTTTAGATTTCACTGTTCACTAACACTTTTGGCTTTCCTACCATTTCATGAACATCCCTGGCGAACTAGCTTACAACTTTTTTATCTTAAATGACCTAGAGCAAGTTGTCAGCACCCTACTCGTATCCCTGATCCCCTGGAAGATCGGCCCAACATTCTGGATTTATTTCTAACCTCTCATCCTTCTTCTTACTCTGTCAAACATTTTCCTCCGTTTGGCTCCTTCGATCACAATCTTATATATGTTTCCTGTCCTATCGCTCCAATTCAGCATTTGACCCCTCCCAAGATGAGACGCCTTTATCATTTTGGCGCCGCTAATTGGGAGGTCCTTAAGCAGTACTTCTGTGATTTTCCATGGAATGATTACTGCTTACATGGCAGTGGCCCCTCCGAGTGTGCTGAGCGAATCACGGAAATGATTCGCTGTGGCATGAAGGCGTACATTCCACATTCTATTCCTATTACTAATGTGAAAAAAGGTCTGATTTAACTTTACTTGTTCTAATACTATCCGCAATAGAGAGGAGGCTTTTAGAAGGTACCATCGCAATCCAACTCCTGACACTCACTTAGGTTATATTTCTGCCAGGAATCGTGCAAAATCTGTTCTTCAACTCGCCAAAAGTTCCTTCATCAGACAAAAATATGAAAACCTATCCAATTCTAATTCTTCTCGCTCTTTCTGGCGTTCTACCCTAGAACTTCTCTAACAATTTACTGCTTCTTTCCCTCCGACGATTCTGTAGCCGTCTCTTCCCCCTATAAAGCTAAATTTTTCACTCATTCTTTCGCACTCACTTCAACCCTGGACGATTTCAGTGCTGTTCCTCCATCTCGTCCTCCCTCTGACTTAATTATGTCTGAAATTAGAATCTCCTCCAAAGATGTTTCTTCTGCCCTATCTGGGCTCAATTCTCGGAAGCCGTACAGTCCTGAGGGTGTCCTTCCTGTTGGTTTCAAGAACTGTGCCTCTGTGCTGACACCACGCTTAGGCAAACTCTTTTGTCTTTGTTTTACATCTGGTACTTTTCCTTCCTACTGGTAGTTCACTCTCATTTAGCCTGTCCCAAAGATGGATTACCGCTCTCAACCCTCCACCTATCTTCCAATTGCTTTGATTTCTTTTCTTTTCTTGGCTTTCCAAAGTTTTTAAATCTATCCTTAAGAGGAAGATTTTAAAAAACCTCTCTTCTCACAGTCTTTCAGAGCGTCAGTTTGGGTTCCGCAAGGGACGCTCGACTGGTGATATGCCATATTTCTCTGACTCTTGGTCATCCTCCTTTCGGGATTTCGGTAAAACATTTACTATTGCGCAAGACATATCAAAAACTTTTGAAAGAGTCTGGCACGAATCTTTAATTTCCAAACTACCCTCCTTCTGTTACTACCTAACCATTCGTGGTCTCAAACCTTGTTTAATTTTAGTTTTGGCATTTTTTATTTTTTTAAATTTATCTGACATACAATATTTCTGTATTTCTCTACTACGCTCGTATTTTGAAGACCCGTCTGACTGAAAAAAATATTTTCAGTTTCAAAAGTTTGTATGAGTATATTCTGTTTTGGTGTTCGCTCTCAATAAAATTTTATATATGAAAATACTATATTTCAAACCAATTTTCAACGATTAAAAATCCTGAGCGTTAACAGACTAGTTTGGGTTGGTAGATTTTGGTCGAAATCTGTTGCAAAGATCGTGATTGGCTGAAATTGGTTACTGGGAAGTAACTAACAACCTAAAACGACCACTTAACCGAGTGCAATCTGGTGTCCGCGAAACTTAAGTTTATTATATATATATATATATATATGCTCAGGTAACAATTTAAGTGCTCGTGAAACCAATGTTGAGCCTCGGAACCGGTCGAACTTTCGATATACGACTTGAGCCGGAAACGGACTACGAGAAAGGAATAACCAATATAAAATTGCCACTATTAATGCAAGCACGTTCACAGGTAAGGAGGAGGAAGTGGTTGAGTTGATGGAGGAAAAACAACTAGACATTCTGGGGGTATGTGAGATTAGATATCTTGGAGAGGGAATAAAAATTCTGCACAAAGATTATGTAATGATGTACAGTGCTTACAAGAAGTCTCACGCTTCTGTCTCGTCGCAAGCTAGTCTGCTCGGTATAAAATGAGCGGTCCTTATGGCAGCGGAGGTGTGTTCGGATTGGCGCACATAACTGCTCTAACACAATCAATGACGTCCATTATTACGTCACTTCTGCTACATTTTAGTGTTTAAAATACAAATGATTAAGAAGCAGAATGGAGCAAGTTTCGGGATGTTGGGATGGTGATGGAGGAATCCTAGTTATCATAATATTAGCTGAGCATTACATTATACCGTCTCAATATATACTGTAGACTATAGAGAACGACTAATTCGGCAAATATCCCAAATCATGGCATGATACCTAAGTTATTTTGACGCAGGTCTAAATTATTTGCTCAAATACAATTATTGATATTAAGTAATTGTTGGGAATTGTCAATATTGTTGTTTGTGATATATATCCTACGTGAAGAATCTAATGACCAAATTCCTCAGTGAACCTCTCACGCTCTCGCATTTCAAGGAAGTCACGTTCGTCTCACTAATAGATAGTTTATCCATTGTTTTAAGTGGTAACCTATTAAACGAACTGTGTTAAACATATTCCATCTAAAGCAAGACTGGTGGGCCGTGAATCAGAGAAATTTGCATTTGATTTGTTCATCGTAATTATTACGTAATATAGTATAATGTATTTAGTATATAAGAGTTTATTGGTAGCATATCATATGACAATTCCCATAAACATGTGATGACCTCGATGTTGCCAGTTTGTATTTTTTTCCTGAAACTATTACCTTCTCATAGTTTGTTTCAACAATGCATATATTATCATCTCCACGAGCGTAGACATTGCAAGAAAAGATTCTAACTAAGGATAAGTAAAGTTCTTTCATGGTCACAATATATACTTTTATAGATGTCAAACATAAAAATATAATAAAATTCCATATTAACATAAATATATATCGATACACATTTACGTCATGGCTTTAACATCAGTATTTCGTATACCTTCCTCCAGCATCAATAATTTCTTGCAATCGTTGCGGCATAGAAGAGGCCAGATTGTAGGGAATGTTTGGTGTTCGGCGTAAGCTCTCCCAACTATTCCTCGTGTGAGCTAAAAGTGTTTCAAATGTTCTTTCATTGCGTTGCTCCCATTCGTTAATCATTATTGCCCAATGGTTTTCAATCGGATTCAAATCAGGAGAACGTGGTGGTAGAATTAGATTAATAAATAATCTCTGGGTGATCTTCGTACCACGCTCTCACAACGTTACTCCTATGAATGGGACTGTTATCTTCCATTAAGTAGAATGGTTCCTGTGCTGGAACCAGATACGCACGAACACTGGGTAGCAGCACCTCTTCCAGTATCTGGCAATATTGCTGTCCAGTAAAGCGTCCATCTACTTGAGTCAATTCTCCGACACCATAGCCAGACATCCAGCCCCACACACCGAGATTGATGTGACCACTACGTTTGCTCGGGAAAACATTTCCTTCTTCATAACGTTTTCCGCGCTGCCTCCAACAATGCAGGGAACCATGACTATCTGTTGAAAATGTTTTTTCGTCACAGTACACAACTTTTCTACAGAATTCTTCCTCCTGCGGCAAGTATTGCAAGGAAAATCCCATCCGCGCCTCTTTATGCTCAATCGTCAATGCAGGTTTTATAGCTGGACGGAGAGAAAAATACTCTGCCTCGTGAAGTCTGTTGTTCACTGTATTTGCGCTACAACGAAGGTTCAGGTGTCTGTAAATATGCGTCGCTGGAACAAACGGATGCTCTCTGGCATGATTAACAATCGCAGCATCTTCCTCTTGAGATGTTGAACGCGGAGGACCAGACCTCGGCAAAGTAGCGATTGAGTTTTCTGCTTCATACCGATGAATCCACCGTTCCACAGTGCTTCGATGAACGTCTAGTCGTCTTGATATTTCTCTTATTGGCACACCATATTCATGCAATGTCACCATTGCTCCCCGCATTGCCTGGGTCGTCTCGTGGTGCACAGACGGCCTTTCCATCTTTGTGTAAATGGCTTATGTGAAGCGTGCTGGGACGATAAAGGAAATGAGAATACCATGCACCCCTTCTGAAATTGATTTCGGTTGTGAAGGGTACCAACCCTTCGAATGGTAATAATAATCAGCCAATTTCCTATTTTGTTGAACATATGCATAAAAAATTCGTCTTAAAAGCCAAGGATCCAAAGATTGTCAGCAATAGTTTATATCCCAACTGAATATAGTCAGCCATCAACAGTATAATCATATTTTATTTCCATAACTACTCATGACTACTCTGTTATAGTAAATAACCTTATTATGACTTAGGTAGTAGTGGTAATTCTGAGTGGCGGCCTCTAGCCACGTACGTTAAACCTATCAGTGCGTCTAAGACCAGGCTCTTCTGTTTCTGTCAATTCATTGTTAGTTTAAGGTATTTTGCTCTTTGTCTTTCTAGGTCTAGGGCATTAAAATAAATATTTGAGTTTGTGTTTAGCATTTCCTCCTCCCTTCGTAATTCCCCACTCAACCTCGTTTCCTTCGACAAAGCAACGCTTACCTCCATCCTCATTGCACTTCCTTCATTAAACCTACTATCGCTTTTACTGTCCCTTCCTTCCATCCTTCAATGCCAGCGTTCTTAAACCTAGCACATAAATTATATAATATGGAATCTAACACCTTAGATCTCTACGCATTCATGTTACTTGAAGACGCCTGTGTCTTAGGGGAATCTAAGTGTTCAGAGTGGGCTTGAGGGGTAGTCTATAGATTATTACAGATGACCTTGAACGCTCCAACTATTTAAAAATGATTATTTATTACGCACATCATATGGCATAATACACACATGAATTTAAGTATCTCTTACACTATAGGAATGGAATTGAATCCTACCAGAGTTAAGTCGCAAAATATGATAGATTAGTTTGTATTAAGAGGTCACTAAGAGAAAAGGATTTGGAGTAGAGCGGAAGGCAGAGAGTATATTTTCTCGAGTTTCGGTTATTATTAACGTTATATGGATACATTGCCATGCGGTATGATCAGAGAGAGAGAGAGAGAGAGAGAAGAGGAGAGAGAGAGACAGAGACAGAGAGAGACAAAGAGAGACAGAGACAGACAGAGACAGAGACAGACAGAGACAGAGACAGAGAGAGAGAGACAGAGAGCTTTTAAATCACACCTTTTAAATGGTTTGTAGGTAAGGGCTTCACGTATGTTAATTTAGTCCAGGGTAGTTTATGTGGAGGTTTTAACGTAACTTGCACTTGGGACTGTTAATTGTAAGACAACTACCATAGCTGGGACTGAGACACGTTATCCCCTGCATACTCAATATATATCTATATAAGTATGTCTCTATATATCAATAGATAGAGTGATCAACACAATGATAATGTGGACGTCATTGATGCGGTTAGAGCAATTATGTGCACCAATCCGAACACACCTCCGCTGCCATAAGGACCGCCCATTTTATACCTAACAGTCTAGCTTGGGACGAGACAGAGGCGCGAGACTTCTTGTAAGCACTGTACAAAGGAAGACCGGGTGAAAAAAGACACGGAGTGGCGATCATTTTCAAACCCGAATTACACTATAAAGTAATAGATGCAGTATTTGTTAATGAGAGAATAATGGCTATCACTTTAAGACTTAAAGATAAAACGATGAGTATTTTCCAGGTCTACGCACCCCATCAGGGAGACCAATGGAGGAAAAAACGGAATTTTTAGAAAATCTACAAGATGTATATGATAGGATGAGAGGCACGATCAAAATTGTTATGGGAGACTTGAACGCGCATGTGGGTCATCAGAGAGATGGATTAGAGCAGTGGTGCACCAACTTTTTTGATGTGAGGGCCAAGCGAAGAAAATAACTAAATGTATTAGCCTACTTACTTTCCATCTAAGTCATAAATTGGGTCACTTTTATATTCTAACTTTTTCATTGAATTGAAAAGACCCGTGGGGGACACATTTGGCCCGCGGGCCAGGGTTTGTGCATCACTGGATTAGAGTCTTTTGTTGGAGCTTTTGGGATAGGGGAAAGAAGTACGGACGGTGATAGACTGTTGGATTTTGCAGTGAGAAAAGGCCTTGCAGTAATGAATAGCTTTTTTAGACACGATGAGAATAAAAAATGGACGTGGTACCGATGGAACAATGTACTTCACCGATATACAGAGAAATCAATAACACAGCTCAACAAAAAAATTTTTTTGTTTCGTTGCCAAGGAAATTCGTACGAATTTAGGGTATTTTGGGGTTGCTGAATTCCAAAATGAAAGTAGTTTTTCCTATTTGGCTCTAGTTCTTGAGATAATGAATACCCTCAATTAATAGGAAACGTAACCATAACGCGTGCATATGGGAAACTACCGGAACATTCTAGATGGTGAGACACGCGAATATTCTTAGTGTTTACTCCGCGATCATTCTAGAATATTCCCCCTCCGTATATAAGTCATCGGCCACCCAACCAGTAAGTAGGCTCCGCCTGAACATTAAATTTTTTGCACTTTTACGTGTTTCAATGGGGTACCAATTATCTCATAAATTAGAGCCAATCTAGCAAAACCGATGTCATATTCGGAATCAGCACCACAAAGTTACCCCAAAATCACTCTAATATGATTGGCAATAAAATGAGTGTTGACCAGTGTAATCTTTTGCTATGTAATGATAAGAGAGTAGTTTTGGATGTGAAAAGTGTACCATCCGTTTCAATAGATGGAGATCATAGATTAGTAATAGGAAAAATAAGATGGGTGAAAAGGGTCCGAACCAGGAAACTTTTTAAAGAACGATATAAAATAGAAAATTTAAAAGATGAAAATACTGTATATTAGAAAGTTTCAAACAAAAGATGAGAGAAAAGTGGATGGAAGCTTCAGATACAGCTGAAAATGTTGAAGAAGGATAGAGAAAACTTAAGGAAGGGATTGAGCGGGTGGCAAGGGAAACAGTTGGAGTTAAGAAAATAAGTGGCGGGAGAAAGAAGAGGACTGGGTGGTGTACGGAGGTCAAGGAAGCCGTGAAAGAAAAAATGAGATGTTTCGCTTATGGATAAAAAACAGAACGGAAGAGAGCAGACGCAACTATATCACTGCAAGAAATCATTCAGAAACAATAAAAAGACGATCTAAAGGAGAGGCATGGGAGAGAAATGGACAAGACCTACAGGAAGATATGAGAGGTACGAAAAAATTAATCTATGGAATGGCGAAAAAATATAGAAAGGGAGATAATATTGAAGTTTATTCAATACTAAGCAAAGAAGGAGAGCCCCTAATTGACCCTATCGATGTAGAAGACAGATGGAAAGAATATTTTAACGAACTACTAAATGTAGTGAATGAGGTACCGCAGGAAGAAGAAAGAGATCCAGAAGTACGAGCACGGGAAGAAGAGCAAGACGAAGATCTGCAGATACCGCAAAAGGTTAGAGTGCAATGCAATTGCAAATGTTCACCAATGGTGCAAAGGGGGAGGGGGAATGTTGCAAGATGTTATGCAACAAAGGGGGAGTGGGATTATGCAATAAGGGAGAGGGGTTATCCCCCAAGCTGCAATGAAGGGGAACTCCCCCAGCTTGCTGGGGGAGTCCATCTGACCTCTATGGGGTAGAAGTTGGGACGGCCTCACCCCCCCAAAGTGGTATACCTAACCTAAGAGAGAGAGAAAAAGGAGGAGGGTCTTTGGGGGAGAAGGTGGGACAGCCCTAACCTAAGAAGGATAGAGGGGTGTTCGCCTTGCTCCTGCCAGACGCATAATGAGAGTTCATCCGAGCGCCCGCTGTCTTATAAGATCCTAATCAGCCAGTTGGCTTAGAAGGCTTCTTAGAAGGCGTAAATGGCTTGTTCAGGTGTACATTAGGGTGGGTCGAAACACACAAAAAATAACTTATCCAAAAGCCACGCAATGCATGGATTTCCACTTAATGTCCTTATGATTACATAAAAAATAAACACTGTGCTACTCCCCCTAGGAGTCGCACAAAGTACCCCCTTTACCCATTTGAGGAGCCTTGTTATCATTTTCTTTTGACTTATTTATATGTTATATATTGTGCGAGCAGGTTTATAATCATGTGTTTTTTCTTTTCAGATGATATAGATTTATGATTTATGCATTTGTCTCTTAAAAAATGGCCACACGTAGCAAGACGGCTAATTCTGCCTTTGGCCAGCCAACTAGATTTCCATCCGCAATGATACCTTCAAAAGCTGATGTAGTGAGGCACTGGTTTTTTGTTCGGCAAATAAAAGATGCTGAGGGTAAAGGTTCATGTAGTGCCAACTAATGTTACAGGATTGTCACTACTGATATTGAAGTCATCTGGAACCATTGGTACAGAAGGTATCTTCATGATACCCCAAAACAGAAGAAAGGAAGAATTCTTCACAAAGTTGTCAACGTTTGATGATATGTTTGACGTATGCAGTTGCGATTGCTATGACAAAAAAAGAGAAAGGCCACAATGCAGGTGTATCGAAAGAATTCCAGTCCAAGAATGGGAATCTTTCATAGGACAAAAAGAACGCAGAAATCAACTGGGACCAATTGATCGAGCTACAACATCTGCATTAAGAAGAAGTGAAGTTAGACGAGAAGTGCAAAAACGAGCTCAAGAAAGAGCTCATGAGAAAATGGAGGTTTCTTTCAATGACATTTCTGGAAGTTTAGACATCTTAGATGATATGGAAGTGGATGTAAGTACTGAAGAAAATCATGGTTTTAAACCTGAACTGGAGTTAGCAGATCATGAACAAAACAGATACCGTTATGATGAGCTGGCTATTATTGCAGATCGCTATCGCGTCAGCTTCAGAGCAGCGGCCGCCATTGTAAATGCAGCTTTAAAAGACATGGAAATTTTGAATGAATCTAACATGCTTGATAGGAAAAAAGTGGAAAGAGAAAGAGCGCGAGTTGGTAAAAGAAATATTGTTAAGACAAAATCGGAGAACTTACATCAGAATGCATAGGATTTGATGGTAGAATGGATGATACATTAACGCGGGGAGGTAAAACAAAAGAAGAGCACTACACCATTGTCAAAGAGCCTGGAGGTTTATATGTAGACCATCTCATGCCATATAAAGGGACATCTCGATCCATAGCAGAAGAAATTTTGACATTGATTTTGGATACAGACTGTAATGACACTTTGAAAGCCTTACTCTGTGATGGAACAGTATTAAATACAGTAAAAATTGGTGGTGTGATTAAATTGATTGAGATTCAGCTAGATAGATCTTTGCAATAGTTACTATGTCAGCTCCACATGAATGAATTGCCTTTCAGGCATGTATTTGAAGCAGTTGATGGGCAGACTAGTGAACCAGACAGTTTCGAAGGTGATATTGGCAAAGCGATAAAAGAGGATTTGACAAATTTAAAAATAGTTAATTTCACTCAAGTGACTGGAAGAATAAAACAAATTCCTGCTGATGTTGTAAAAAAGTTCAGCACAGATCAGAAGCACTTGTACGACATCTACTTATCAGTTCAATCAGGCAGCGTTCCCAAAAACCTGAGTTCGAAATCTCCTGGAAATATTCATCATGTGCGATGGCTCACTCGGGCTAATCGTGTTCTAAGATTGTGTGTATCAACATTGAAACCAGAACAGGGTTTCAAAGACATTGCGAAGATTATAATGCAGTGCTATGCTCCCGGGTGGTTCCAAATTAAATCACATCCAAAAGCGACCGATGGAGCCATAAATTTTTGGTACCTTACACAACTGGTAAGAAATGTTGAAGAAAAGTTCCAAAACATTATGGAACCAGTCTTAAAACGTAACTCCTATTTTGTCACACCGGAAAATATTCTTTTAGCAATAATAACGGATCAAAGACAACAAGTGAGAGAAATTGCGATCCAGCGAATCAATGAGGCCAGAAAGTCTTCCCCCAAACTGAGAAACTTTGAACTTCCTAAAACACTCAACTTGAAGGCGGAAGATTACAACGAATTGGTTGATTGGGAGAGAGAAACCATATATTCACCACCTTTGCTAAATGAATTCAGCGACAGTGACATTATCAAAGCTCATACCGAGTCACTGATGATTCCACCATACCCGTGTCATGGTCAGAAACTGGAGAGCGCTGTCAGTTTCGTGATAAAAGCATCAGAAGAACGATATGGCTATGAAAATCGTCAAAAAAATATTCTAAATATTTTAGAATCTAGGAAAAAAATGCCAAATTTTAATACGAAAGGGCAACGGAAGTAAGAATTTACAGGAACAATGAAAGATCACTTTAGAAGAACGTCTGGTTGTAACATTGTTTCATTTTTTAAAATTTTAACCTTTTCTACACCTTCAATATGTTTATAATTTAAAATCTTAATATAATGCTGCTAAATGGCTATTGTCAATAAATAACAACACATTTTGTTTCATTTATATATCATATTTCAATTAGCATTTAATTTTGCATCATTGCATTAGGATTTGAAACACCAGGAAAAATGTTATTATATGTCAGAGTACAAGACATGAGAGGCAAAACACCCCAAAATTGTGCTACCCCGACAGCACTTCGCACAGTAAAAAAAGTTATCAGAAGGCTTTTCGGAGCCATACAAACCTCCTGCAATGCCTGGGTATTCAGTATAAAATTTCGACCTGCCCAGTGTACATTATTAGGGATGAGTTGCCAGATTGCGCTATTTATTTCATTAAAACATATGAGGGGTCCCGCGTCTTAAGATACCTAAGTGCCAAAATTAAAATTCGCCAGAAATCGCCTCCAAAGTTCAGTAATATTCTCGCAATAGTATCTATGTTATTAATTGAGCTAGAACGTTCATTTTTGGCTAAATTAGAGTTCTGAGTAGGCTAATGAAGATGTGGATGAGTTTTTGGAATAGATTTTCATATTTTATATTTTATATATATATTTTTTAAATTTTTTTATTTTCTTATTACGTCGAACTTTAGGTGAACTTTTGGCTGGCGATAGTGGTGAAAAAAGCAGTTCGCTTCATAAAGTTTTCAACCATACTTCTAGTATCATAAGGTCATTATAACCCAAACCACGCGATAGAGGAAGGGTGAAAATAGTGATATCCATCAAAAACAAGTTTTCGCCTGTGGTGAAGCTTTGGTATCTTAAGACGTGCGACCCCTCATATATTCTTGACAGTTAGCTTTCCGCCAGTTGGCTTATCCAGCCAGTTGGCTTAACCCGCCAGTTGACATAGAAGACCTAGAAGGCAGGTGTATATATTGATTAACTTTTCAGCTGCCAGATTGCGCTATTCAGATATTCTTGACAGTGGGCTTATAAATCCGTCAGTCGGTTTGGAAGGCCTAACCAGCTATTTCGTATACATATAATTAAATAATAATATCTTTTATATATACAACCAAAAGAATTAAATAAAACACCATTACATCATTCTGTTTATTTAGACGAATTATTGGAATCAATTTCACGAAATATATAGAAAATAAATATACAATCCTATACAAACGAGGAACATACTGTATATATAATAAAAAATAAAAAATAATAATATACAAAACGATGGAGTATAACCATCAATATAATAGTACAGGATAATATAATAAATAATATATATATATTATAAATACACAGTTATATTAAATAATTAAATATATTGAAAATAAAAATAATAATAAACAAAACGATGGAGTATGATCAACATATTAGTACAGGAAATATATATATACATATTATATATATATATATATGTATATATATATGTATGTATATATATATATATGTATATATATGTGTATATATATATATATATATATATATATATATACATATATATATATATACACAAAATTATATTAAATAATTAAATATATTGAAAATAAATATACATCAAAATACACTCGTTCTACTGCACTTAACTAAAACACTAAACTCTCACGTAATCGAGTCTACAGTCACATCATTATTGCTTTGCACTACGCAGTAAATACGATTTAACATTATTTCACCGCTCAAGGTGTGCGGGCGCCTATATTCGATGTAAATGGCCTTCATATCGTTCAATACTATTTTTGTGCCCACTTTATATTCGGTTGGCAAGTTATCTTTAAACACGGATAGAATACAATGAAAAGCACGCACAAAGAGGGTATCGTTAGCAACCACATCATTATTAAATACAAGTTTATAAACACTCCTTTCCAATCGAGGGTTTTTTTTTCCTACCGTCCCGAGCTTTTCAATCGTGAACTCTCCTTCACAACGCATAGCGGCAATTGAAATAATCTTCTAAGTCGTAACAACAGCTGCTCATTATATAGAGGTGTAATTCTTCAGGGTGAACAGTGTAGGCGATCTCTGCCCTGTACCGCTCAAGTCCTTTGTAACAAAGTTCATGATATTTCGAAGAGTCTAAACATTTTAAATAAGCATCAGCTCTAGACCATTCTCGCCCTGCTCATTCCTACATTCGATAAATCCGTCGAGCAGAGCTGTGTATGCGTATTCAAAAACCGTATCAAAATAAATCATATCCGTAACACGAGCGTCTAATATAGGCTTCAGCTTGCGGAATCCAACGATTTCAAACATTCTGTCGATGATGAAACGGTTTCGCGTAGGGGCAAGAACGTTATTATCAGATGCATTCTTCCATATCAGTCGTTTATCAATGCATGGCTGAACGTTATTTATACAAAACGTGCAAACAACGGCATATGAGGGGGCGTCACTAATCTGCTCTCTTCTTGTATCTACACCTGCAGGTATTTTATAACGGTCCTCACCCCATTTCTCAACTATCACGAAGACTCTATTCATCTCCTCAACACTTAAATAAGTAACATTACGTTTAACAGAGTTTGCTTGTCTACAAGTCGTTTCAAGTACATAGTTAATGGCACCAGTTTCACGCCTGAACACGCTCAATGTCTTCGTCACGGACACATCGTACGCGGTATTGAGAATGCTTCTCAAAGGAAGTTCCATCGTATTCGAAGAGTGCACGTCCAGTCGGTTCAAGCTCTGAGATGACTATGAGCCACGGCAGGGCGGATCGGCTCGAAGGGGGAGCGAGTCACACCATAAGCTGTTGAATCGTGTACGGATTTGTTCTAGCATGAAACATACTGGTACTTGTGGCCATTATACCGAGCAATTTTCGAACACATGGGGTAATTTCAGTTTTTATGTTTTATGCGCACGAGACGTTCTCCACACATTAACAATCCGGTGCACTATTTGAGAGAAACATGTGACCATATTTATCCTTTTTGTTTAACAATCGATAGTCGTCTCTAAATTCTATTAAAAATTCACACAGGCCTTTAGCAACAACCTCACTGCGAACCTCGTCATGATATATATGAGTGTAATGGTAAGAGTACTTTAGCTTGTCCATGATGACAAGGTTCACATTCTCAGCTGCAGGGTACGCGTACTCGGTATGATGCGGCATGACATAATACCCCCTGTCACACCACTCAACAATACTCATTATCCATATCCGTTGCTTTTCTTCTGCACACGTTGTTTCTTTCACCTCACGGTATTTGTACGCCTTTATACAATTTAGCCCTCCAACGTAGTCCATTACGGCGTTTGTGCCAGAATATCCATAGAGTATTTCAACATCTTGTTCCTTCGCGCGATTCAATGTAGCATTAAAAGTCTCAAAGAAGAGTGGGGTAGGTCGTCTTTCAGTATTCACCACATCTTCCGACTTCACCGAATACCACTTCAGAAACGTCGAACACGCAATACCAAAAGTAGCCATCACTATTTTTTCGTCTACGTGAGAAAATACACGTCTGAGCTCCAGGGTTTGCGGAGGTCAACTGAGCACGCAGGGGTAGAGATATGCCCAGGTAGTAGCAGGAGTCACATGACCGAGCTCACAGTGGGCGGAGCTTAGGATTGTACACATGCACGCACACAAAGGAGAAAATGAAGCCCAAATTGAAACAAATATATGTAATAAAAAAAATCGTTAACAATACATATACATACAGATATAGAAACAACCAAGGATTAAGGTAGCCAAAGGGTACGGTATCATAGGTACCAGGCATCTTGTAACGTTTCCCATGGGGGTTACGGCATACCTTCGTGCCCCTAAGTTCCTTCACACACACCCTAGTTTCTGCGCCCAAAAATTGGGGGTTCCCACAGTCAGTTGGGGGTGGATCGTTGTCCTCACCTTCCAAGAACACTAGATCCTTCAGCATGGTTAAGCGTGATACCCTTATCCTTCACGATATATTTCATATCCTCCCCTACCCCCACCCGTAACCCCTAAGTTTTTGGTCCTGTTGATACAAATGAGTCAGTGTATGCACCATCACCATACTCATCCTTGATCTCGTCAGTTAACTCTCCGAGGACTTCCCCAATAGCAGGCATGTATTCACCCTCCCTCTCTGTGAATATTATGCTATCTGTGTCAGCGTACAGCACCCTCCGCCCAAGAGAGTGCAGTAGTCCCCAAAGCTTGATGCGGGTGTAGGCCGTTGTGAAGCTGGCTACAGGTATGTTTGCAATACGTGAGGTATCTGTGGCCAGTTCGGTGATGTTGTACTTTATTATGTAAGTATTACCTACATTCACGATCTCCATAACCTCTTTATCGGGAGCGTTGGCATAATCCCAGACTTCACTATAACTTTGTGCCAAATGAACGTTCCCTTTGCCAGTATTCTGTGCAAATTTTCCCCAAAGACTGTTTAGACAACTTTGCACTAAAGCGCTTGCCAAGATTCTTGACAATTTGGGAATGGTCAAGCTGTATACCTTCACGGGCACGGTAACGCTGAACATAAACCGATTTTTCATCTTCGGTATCAACTCTTCGCGGATACCCCGCTGCTTTACCTTATCCTTCAAAAAAGCGTTTATATATGGCGTCAAAAGGTTGGGTAGTTTCTGAAACCTCACAACTCGTGTATCTTCAATATTCTGTAGCCATGGCGAACGGCTAGGTCCAGCTCAGGGCTTTTATATACACCTCTGATCTTACGCTGATTGGTTGTATGATTACAATCCCCGTTGTTCTCCTCTGCGCACTTCACGCACAGGGGGGAAACATGAGCTTGTGATCTATAACGGCGGGTAAGATCGGCATTCATAAATAGCGAGGTGGGAGCACGTCTACGAAAGAGAGTCCAAAGTAGCGCTCACTCAAGTTAGCTGAGAACTCCTCGATGGTTGGCAGGGCGGGGCCCACCAGCTTTTCAGGTGCTCCTATGGGGTACGGATTGTTCTTCATCACGTAGGGATATAAAGAACAGAAGTCGTAGTAATGGAGTTTCACGCCCCCCGTAGGCGGAAAGTATAGCTTGAGTGGGTTTGTTCGCCCTCCAAAAAGCTGTCACCGCCTTTGATGGGGTCCAATACCATTGAATGTTTGATGGCCCTTATTTCTTCACAGTAATGGCCATCTGTTTCCATCTGTGCCTCATACTCATGCTCCCACACGATCTTGTGAGTGAACTGGGAGCCTATAAGTTGATCGCGGTTACGGGTCCATGTGAGGCTGTCGGTGGGTGATCTGCCATGGAGGTCCCCTGTGACGGCACACTCAGGGCGTGGGCATCCATGCCACCAGCAGCCGTTAAAGGAGTACACAGTCTTCTCACCAGTGGTTGGATCCTCATTTAGACCATCAACCCAAAAAACACGACCAATGACCGTAATGGATACTTACCCCGTGTTGCGGGCGTGTTTTATATATACCCCGGTCTGTTGCTGTAGGTGTATGAGCCAGTAAATAGCCTTGTACCCATAACTGCTGGGATTGTTTCTGTGAATGACGGCTAAGGTGTCTTTAGGCATGAAGTTATTCTTGAACACCGTAAAAATTAATGAGGCGGTCGTGGTTGCGACTTGCAATGGATCCCATGTGAAACGGGCTATGTACATCCTTCTAAAGGCCTGGAAACATACTCTAAGCACGCGCACATCATTCACGCAATAACGTTCACATTCATCAGCTATATTGTATGGACTAGTTTCATTAAAACTGTTGTAGTCGCGGTCAAAATCTTCACGCTCACTATCACTCATGTTGGTGTAGTTAAAGTAATGTTTAGGTGAAGGTAATCCTACGTAATTTAAAGTTTCGTTAGTGAGGAAAGTGTAAGGGAAATACCCTTTTGAAACTTCGGCTGCTACACCCATCACCTTCGGTAGCTTGGCTAATTTACAAAGTGTGAATAATAAAGTATCTTTAAACTGAACATTACCTTATCTGCCTCTTTTCAAGGGGTCGCCTGTAAATATCTCCGATGACTCGTGTTCAAGCAACTCCTTATGAAGGAAATGTGTATCAAATTTTGCTCCGTTATAAGCAACAATATACAGTCATTTTTTTTAATTTGTCCGCTAACTTGACAATAGAGGATACAAAGAGTTTCACAGGGCTGTCGTGTGCTATCGTTTTAACAACGTTTGTCCGTTTTCCACATTTGTGACACTCATCACACTCGACATCCACGCACTCATCACAGATTGTCTGACTTACGAGTAAATGTGGAATAACCTCTTTGGTTTCAGCGTTCATGTATGTTTCTAGATCGTAGTACACGGTTATAAAAGGGCTATTTTTAGGCTTAGCATCTTTCATATAACATACATGCTTCACTCCATCCGTCTTATATTTTTCATGACATGTAGAACAGTGAATTTCATCGCATTTATGCACAAACTTACCCTAATTATCCATCATATGAAACATGCCACATTTACAGATTCTCATTTTCCTGCAAATGCCAAATGATATATGGAGCTCAAAGCATTTATTATTGAAAAATGTACGTCTACACACATTACATTCCCTCTTCTCAGTTTGAACTACACGACTTTCACATTTGGGGCTTTTACACTGCTCACATACCATGTTGCATTCCTTACAATGTTTCATTCTATCATCAGCAAACTCGAGACATCACTTACACAAATCAGGATGCCTTCCATATTTTCAACTTTTATCATAACTAGCGTAGAGAGTCCTTATATTACGGATGGGGAGATACGATGTTCCTGACAATCCTAAAATAAGTAGAGATCTTGTACAATCTCTCACACAGCTTTTAAAAATATGCACAGTCCTATGACGATCATTCATTTCAAATACAACTATATGAACATTCATTTCCTGCTCTACCCTTCTCAGTTTTTCAGTACCCATATTACACTTAAACTCAAGCTTAGAATCTGAAGCCAGTTTACGGGCACGCTGCACAACCATAGGCAGCCAGATATTATACGCGATTGTATTTAGCACAGTGAACATATGAGCTAAGATTATTGCTATAAAGCCGCAACCACGATCGACTTTAAAATTCTTTCTCTAAATAACGGGAGAATTGAAATAGTATAAGGTGTGGCACTATGACCAGCAACCCGGAATCTTCTGTCAGTATCTACCGTGACGTTGTCCATATTGAAGGCTGTACTGCTTTGAGAGGCCT
The DNA here is from genome assembly GCA_023014485.1 of Bathynomus jamesi. Classification (NCBI taxonomy): domain Eukaryota; kingdom Metazoa; phylum Arthropoda; class Malacostraca; order Isopoda; family Cirolanidae; genus Bathynomus; species Bathynomus jamesi. The sequence goes on from JAJOZX010000688.1 coordinate 642,620, forward strand.
GCATTATACGGTCCAACATATATTCTATGTCTACATCTGCCAAGCGTCTGAACGGTATTACTACCTAAAAATCATCTACATCCCCGTCATCTGAACCGAACCTGAAGGACAACCTCGTCCGGACTTCATGTTCGTCGCGGTTCTGAAGGGCAAACTCCACAATACGTTCAACTACGTGTCGCAGTCCATCACCGTTGGTATACAGGGATCCAGGGTCAACCATGACCACGTACCGATTTCTAGTCAGGTCAGGGGTGGGGGTAGCGGTGCGCACCAACTCCAATGTTATACCTTCCTCCACAGCACGAGAAGCTGCAGGTGTGGAGGAAGTACCCGGAATTGAACAGGAATAAGGGGGTATATTTGAGGAAGGTACTGTTGTTGGGGTTGTGTCGTAAGACGTAGAGGGTTGGGGTTCTATTACTCGGGGTCTAACAACCGGCGCAATTCTGGCACGCTTTATACCTAACGTGGAGGGTTCTTCATCATGTTTCCACTTTAAATTGTCGCATACTAAGGTATCGCTGGTGAGGGTTCGTCAACGGGGATGGAGTCTGTAGCTACACGGTCATCGGGGTCATCTGTAATATCGATGCGATGATGGGGGGCTATACATCGTCGTCACTCACGGTTCTGTGGAAGAAGAAAAACAAGAATATAAGGAGCAGCACTTAAATTTTGTTATATTTTGTAAATGACCCACTTAGGGGTGTGATGTGTTAGAGATGGAATCTGTAGAAAAATTCAGGTTCACAAGTCCCTCCACATGTATTATACCTGGCACTACAGGATGTGGTAAAACTGTGTTCATGCTTAAAATCGTTAAAGATAAGGGGGAGATGTTCTCAAAATTTGTACATAAAGTAATATGGTGCTATTCGACGTATCAATCAGTGTTCAATGAGTACCAAGATGATATTTTGTTCCACAAAGGTGTATATGACGCTAATTCGTTAAAGGAAAATGAGCATACAGTCATTGTAATTGACGATCTCATGTTGAAAATGGATAAAACGTTTGCCGAGACATTTACAGTGTTCTCCCACCATCTTAACATAAGCATGTTCTTCATCAATCAGAATCTATTTTCCAAAATAGATACCTGCGCGATGTGTCGTTAAATACACAATATCTAGTCTTATTCGCGCAACGTAGAGATGTGTCACAAATTGGGGTATTAGCCAATCAAATGTTCCCGAATCAGCGTAAGGAGTTTTTGGAGGTTTATAAAGAAGCCACAAGTCAGCGTTACGGATATTTGCTTTGTGATCTTCACCCGCGAAGCACGTTTAGGGTGCCTCTAAGAACGAATATATTCCCAAACGAGCCTCAAACGGCGTACATTCCAGAATGACAAATAGGCTGAAGAAATATCGTGAATTAATAAAAATCTATCAACGATTGCCCCGGTCATTGCAGCAGATGTTTGTTAAAAATATCGACTCAGACTTTCTAAAATGCATCTGTGAAATCTGACTTAATGTTATAAAATGTAATGTGCCAATGAAACCCCCTCAGAAGGCTCGCCTACGTCGTTACAAGAACATAATACGAGCGCTCGCTCGTAAATGTCAAACTGTGGGGAAGAAAAAGGGATTTTTTGTACAGAGAGGGGGATCATTCCTCCCCATCTTATTTTCAGTTTTGGGACCTTTGCTGACTAGATTAATATAATGAAGAAAGTGGTGGTGATTCCGCACAAGGTGTATGCTTCACTGCAAAGTCCAAAGAATCCAGACGCGGTTTTAGAACCCCGTAAAAGTAGGCTTAAAAGAATGGAAAGCGAATTGTTAGCCCTATTAAACAGTGAAAATTCACCTGAGAAAAGGATCTTGTACCAAGATGCTCTGCAGAAATTTCTTCATGAGTACGAAGATAGATTATAAGAATCCGACAGAGCTCCCTGTGATTATTAGGCACAGCGCGAGCATCGATGAGCATGGCGGCATATAACCTGGGCCCGACGTTAGAGATGACCAGCCAAAGAATAACGGAACGCAACACATCGAGCATGCATGAAAAAGCAGTCTACCCCATACATTGACGAATAAAGGCTTAAGTCTTTATAATCTATTGACTGAGGACCCCATCATACATTGAACCGATACAGGCGAGGTCATTGTTGAAGGAACAAGGGTACAGGGATCGAATATCGTCGACATTGTCCATGATCTGGTGAGAAAGTGGGACAAACCCTCATCAACAGGATGGAAGCATATTAAAGCAAGACTACAACAAATAAATGTCCCCAAAACATTGATAGGAAATCTGAATAGGTTAAAAAACTTGGAACAAGTCTCTCATGTGCCACAACTGAGCACGCCATCACCCCGAACAGTAGCATCTCTGAAGAGGAGAAAGAAGCGACCAAACGGCCAACCTTATCCACGTGTCACTAAAATAGGCAGATGGCTAACATCTGAAGATGTTGAGAGGTTTTTGCGGGAGCAGGATGCTTATACACTTCATAAGCCGGTGAGAAAAAGTTTTAAAACGGCCAAGACAACAGCGGTTTAGATTGACTCTATTTGGCAAGCGGATTTAACAGACATGCAAAGATATTCAGTGTATAGTGATGGCTACCGCTACATCCTATTCATAATAGATGTATTCTCTGGATATCTGTGGCTAATTCCTCTGAAAAATAAATCGCCTGAAACAGTTGCTACAGATACCAAAACGCTGATGTTGAAAGAAAACAGGGTTTCTGACAATTTTTGTATGGATATGGGAAAAGAATTTAGAGGCCTCGCTTTCAGAACATGCTGACAGAGTTTAATATCAGTTACTACACTAGCAATTCTATACATAAAGCCTCTTTAGCTGAAAGAGTTCAACGTACCATAAAGAACGCATGCATCACTATTTTTACCCATAAAAACACATACAGATATATAAATATTCTGGGATCATTGGCGTCATCATACAACCGTTCACACCACCGTGTGAGTGGCACAACACCTGACGAACTTTTAGAAAGAGGTACTCGCCCAGAGCCTGATGTGAGAAGAGATGGAACGCCGCCACCACACTCTACACGTTTCAAATTCAATGATTATATAAGGTCATTGCCTTCGGGAAATAAATTCACGAAGAGATTTGAGCAAGGATGGACACGTGAGATTTTTAAAGTTAATGCTAAGATACCTAAAGGCGAGATAATGCTGTATTACGTTGAAGATTTGAATGGGGAAGAAATCGCGGGAGGTTTTAACCTATATAAAAGCTGCTGCAATAATGATGCTTAAATAGTACGCAACATGGCGCCTAACCACTTCTATGTCGCACTCCCGAACTCTTCTTCTCTGTTTGTACATCCTAAGAACACCCTGGCCAACTTTGTAACAGAACTACATGGGCCCATTGAGTTGGAACGTGATTCGTACGAAGTTGATGTTTGTGAATTCCAGCTAGCCACCAAAGTTTTAACTCTTGAAAATGAAGAGACCATATTTCTGATCCTTAGAAGAGTCGATGAGTGTGAAAAATTAGGCATAACCTTAGACAATACTATGCGATCAGTCCTGTTCGGTGAGGTACAGTACTATAGTACAAATGTAACACTAGGAATCGGTCATTATGACAGAGCCACGGACATTGTGACGGGGTTAAACAAGTCTTGAAAAGTCGTACCTGACAAACGACTTATTTTTTTAAGTCGTAAACATAGACACACCTGCACGCACGATGAAGTTAAAATCAATGCTTAGTAGAAATATTAAAAAAAGAGCTGTTCACATTTGTTGCCGAGGATCGATATGGTGCAACTCTCCAAAGAGATACCTTTCACGAAGGACAACATGACTTGTCCAGCTTAATGTATCAGTTGAAGTTGGAGAAATTGGGTGAAAGCTATCCATCCCCAGACATGTGCTATATTTACAGCAATATCGTGGAGCATCAATTTGTTGGGGACACCCAGGCGCGCCTGCTGCGCATTGTACACATTCCCAACCATAGAGGGAAGAGTTTGAGCATTACATATGACAAGTCCCATTTATGTGAATGTTGTGACTAATCTATTAACCAATGTCTCAATATATATGAGAACGATTGAGGGAAAAAATTTCCCATTCGGTGATGGGAGCTTAACAGTGAAGCTCCGCTTTCATCGCATTCAGTTATAATGACCCGAAGGCATTTCACAGTATCGAGAGGTGAGATATCAGCGTGAGAGTGGGCTTGGCTCCATTTTTTCAACCATACTACGCACGGCTGTCCCATTGTTGAAGAGGGGTGCTAGATACCTTGGGAGGGAGGCGTTACAATCAGGTTTTAACGCGGTAGAATATATAATGGGTAGAACTAAACCTAAAGTACCTCTTAAAAGACATTTAAAACGTACACGGGACGAAATCATCAAAGATGTAAAGAGAAAAATGCGTGGTGGCGGAAAGAAGAAGAAAAGGGCTGTCCGGAAGAAAGGGTCACGTAAAAGGACATCAAAAAAGAAGTGTTCTAAGTGTATGAAGCCTATGGCTGATCATTTTTTTAACTGATATAAGCTGAAGACACTGCTCTCACGAATCATAGGCTGATTACTACTTGTCGAGAGAGGTGGCACTATTTCTGACTTGTCATGGCACATTTCATCCATCCGTGTAGCTCACAATGTTGTAAAACGGAACTGTCCCTCTTTGATATGCCCCTACACAGGTTTCTATTCAGCATAGCGACTTTATTACAATTAACCCAATAAACACAATTAGTTCCACGAGTGCCCCTATAGAATTCGTGATACCCAGCTCAGGCCCATACTTTTTTGATCCAAGCTGCATGCACATGTACGCTAAACTGCGTATAGCCCATTCAGATGGAACGGACTGCGATGATAGTTACTCTGCAAACCCTGAAACCAACTTTCTATACTCCATATTCAGCCAGTGTGAGGTGTATTTAAATCAAATTAACATCTCGGCAGGAACGGGTTATTATCACCTACGAGCCTATCTGGAAAATGTCCTTAACTTTTCAAAAGAAGCGAAGGATACCTTTTTAACTGCCGAGGGCTATTATCAGACTAAAGATGGAAGTAGTATAAAGGCTAAACTTAAAAATTCTAAAAAGAAGATATACTAGTGTTTTGGACGTCTGCACACAGACTTCATGTTCCAGGAGAAACTGCTTATGAATAGGGTGGATATGAACCTAAAACTCAACCGCACGAATCCTGAGATCTGCATAAATCTGTGACCTGATGAAGAAGAGGGCGCAAAGCCCGTTGTAATTCACATCATGGAAACATATCTGCGCGTACGGCGAGTGAAATTAAGTTCACCGAAATATGTAGAAATTGAAAAAAATTTAATACCCAATTAACAGAGTACAGATGAAACTATACACGGTGCCCGTCGAGTTGGCCTCGATGCAGCTAGAAAACGTGGCCCTGGGAGTTCTACCTAAATGGATATTAATTGGAATGCAGGATCACGCTTCGACGAATTGAAAATATAAAAAGAGTGCCTTTAAATTCGGGAATTTCGGCCTTAAAAATATAACTCTATACGTAAATGGCGTTGCATTGGGAGGGACTATGGTTACGGACTACTCATCACACGCGGTGTTCCCGCTCTGTGCGAGAGCTTATAGTAATCTGGCCCATATTGCCAGTGGCTGTAATGAGCTTGGGTTTGGCGTAACGCTGAAAGAATTTTCGATCAATTTAACATTTACCCATTTAATATTACCCCCGACTTATCTGCTAGTGTAAATACACACTTAGGTCCACAACAAAGTGGGAACATCTCAGTCAGATTGGAGTTCGCCGATCCTATAGACGCGCCTTTTAGTTTATTAGTATACCTCGAATCACAAGCTCTAATAGAGCTCCACCGTTTCAGGAACGTTGCTACAGACTTTTAAAATGGACGAGTATACACTTCAGAGAGTAATGAAGAGTGACCGAGTTACAAGCTCCAAATTTATCGGTGTGTTTGCGAAGAAGGAAACATTGAAATTGCCAACTACGAGAGATTGGTATAGCCTTATCTTGAATACGGACATTGTGGTGGTGAGGGGATTCATTGGTTTGCACTCACTCTATTTTAAAAATGTGGAAAGAATGTACTAGTTTGATTCACTCGGCACTCAGCCCTGGAGTGACCCTGTGGTTGTACAATTTATCGAACAGCTACATGTCCCTGAAATTGTCTGGAATCCTTACCGTTTCAAAGAATATTTTAGTAATACTTGTGGCATGTACTGTCTTTCATTTCTCCTGCACATGTCACGTGAGAAGGGATTTCTAAATTTTTTAAAATTATTCGATTTGTGCGACACTAAGATGAATGAATTGGTATGCAGACAGATTAAAAAAGGTTCCCATTTGTACGCACTCGTTGTATTGTGTAAAGTTTTACGTGTGTGTATATATTTATTACTATATTGTGCAAAGTTTTACGTGTGTATATATATATATAAATATAACTGTAAAATGTCTCCATTAATGTTAGTCTTATTTAATGGACGCTAGTTCTGTAAGCCGAATTGCACTGAAATATGCTTTCTACAATTTAATAAATTGAATGGAAATACAATGTGTTTTGTCCTTAACCACAAAAAAACTTACATTAGTTCTTCGATGACTTGGCATTCGTTGGACCAGATGTAAGCCACTATCACGACCTCGGTATTCAGGTCATTGGGTTGGCTGCATGGTAAAGCCTCCAAATCGTCGTCATTTATTTGATTTTCATCAAAGCTGTCGCGAAAAGTAGCTATAACACGATCAAATTCTGCATCGGTCATTTAAGGAGAAATTAACATGATTCGTTCATACTGAATATTTTTTAATTAAAGTTAAATTAAATTAAAGTCTAATTAAAGAGTTACAATAAGAGAAAATGCTGATTAGGGTGCCCGGCAAATTATAATCACAAAGCAGATAACCTGGCAGGTTTCAAAAGTAAGATTAGCTGGATGTGCTACGCATCATCTGCCAGCACCGGGTAAAGAGCCCACTTGTTAACACATACATCCATATATATATATATATATATATATATATATGGGGAGAGAGTTACATTAAGGTAAAACGCCGATTACGGCGCCCAGCAAATTATAATCACAAAGCAGATATCCTAACAGTTTTCAAAAGTAAGATTAGCTGGGTGTGCTACGCATCCTCTGCCTCTCCAGGGGCCTCGACCCCTGGGCAGATATCCTTTCACTTCGTTTTATTACGAGTTTTTATAAATTATAACACTTGCACTGAATGAAGCGATATATAGGGTGTTTGAAAACTTTCTGTACAAATTGTAATGGGGGATAGGCAACACCAAGACAAACCCTTTTCGTCTATAAGTGTATATCCGCTGACGTCACCATTCGGCGCGAGAGGGCGCCGCTGCAATTGGCTAAAAGGTGAAGTGGGCTAGACTCGCGCTTGCCGCGGGCATTCTTAAATCGGACGTAGTACGCGTAACATGGAGTGCTTCACGACTGCTGAGATGGCTGACATGCATATGGTGTATGGGGCTGCCAATGGAAACGGAAGAGCTGCTGTGAGGTTGTACCGACAGCGCTTCCCAAACAGACGTGTGCCAAACCACCAAACGTTTGCGCATTTGCATCGGCGACTGCGAGAAACTATAACATTCCATGCAAACATGCATGACACCGTCATGACACCGTTCTTGATGAGCATGCACCCGTGTAGCATGTGGATTTGCGTACGCCCACACGTGAGAATTGTGCATGTTAAACACACCCTCACGTGTGAAACAGGCCTCATCTGAGAACAGCACATAAGCCGGAAAATTAGGCTGCACCGCTGTCTGCTGCAGAAACCAGGGTGCGAATTCCACACGAAGAGGGTAATCCCGAGGTTGTAATGCCTCGACTCTCTGACGATGAAACGGATGTAACTGCTGCTCGTGCAACACTCTCCAGACCAGGTCGTGGTTCACACCGAGGATACGTGCAACACCTCGCGTGCTTGCGCTTGGATTGTCGTGAAATCGCCGTAGGATTTCTTCTTCCATGTCAGGAGTGCGCACGTTTCTCCCGACCAGTGTCATGCATGTTTGCATGGAATGTTCCAGTTTCTCGCAGTCGCCGATGCAAATGCGCAAACGGTTGGTGGTTTGGCACACGTCTGTTTGGGAAGCGCTGTCGGTACAACCTCACAGCAGCTCTTCCATTTCCATTGGCAGCCCCATACACCATATGCATGTCAGCCATCTCAGCAGTCGTGAAGCACTCCATGTTACGCGTACTACGTCCGATTTAAGAATGCCCGCCGCAAGCGCGAGTCTAGCCCACTTCGCCTTTTAGCCAATTGCAGCGGCGCCCTCTCGCGCCGAATGGTGACGTCAGCGGACATACACTTATAGACGAAAAGGGTTTGTCTTGTTGTTGCCTATCCCCCATTACAATTTGTACAGAAAGTTTTCAAACACCCTGTATATATATATATACATATATATACAGGGGTTAGACAAAATAATATGAACACCCGCCGATTTCACCGGTTATCTTTACGGACTGCTCAGACACAAAGTAAACGGTCAAATGACTGGCAAACCTATTTAAATGCGTAACAGAGAGTGTATACGTCATGTTATAACCCTCACGTTGTTTTTACAGATCTGAGTGAATTATGAATTAGCAGTTATGAACGACCTGTCAGACTTCCAAAGAGGGCAAATTGTCGGAGCGCGGATGGCTGGTGCATCGGTGACGAAAACCGCTCAGATGTTCAATGTATCCAGAGGAACTGTCTCTATGGTCATGTCTGCATACCAAAACCATGGAAAGACAAACACCGACAAATGCAATAGTGGACGCAAGAAGAAGCTGTGTGATCGAGACCGTCGGGTGCTAAAGCGCATTGTGACAAAGAACCATAAGACCGCAGCTCCAAAAGTGACTGCAGAGCTTAACCAGCATCTTGCAAGCCCGGTATCGACCAGAACTGTACGTCGCGAGCTCCATGGAGCTGTATACCATGGGAGGGCTGCAATTGCCAAACCCTTCCTTTCGCACATCAACATTGAGCGGCGCAGAAAATGGTGTAATGACCATAAGAATTGGTCAATGGACCGGTGGAAGAATGTAGTCTACTCCGACGAATCCTCCTTTACGCTATTTCCATGTTCCGGTCGAGTTTACATCTGGAGACAGCCTAAAGATGCTTATGACCCAGACTGCCTGACCCCAACCGTTAAGCATGGAGGCGGATCTGTGATGGTTTGGGCAGCAATATCGTGGAATACTCTTGGCCCAGCTGTAGTACTGCATGGTAGGGTTAACGCCAGGTCTATCTGTCAATATTGGCTGACCAGGTCCATCCATGGTCCAAACGCTGTTTCCCAATGGCGGCGCCGTCTTCCAGGATGATAATGCACCAATCCACACCGCTGGGGTCGTTAAAAACTGGTTTGAAGAGCATGTTAGTGAAGTAGAACGCTTGGATTGGCCTCCACAATCCCCGGATCTTAACATTATCGAGCATCTGTGATGTCAGTTGGAGCAGCAGGTCAGAAGCCGATTCCCACCGCCGGCGTCTTTGGAGGAACTGGAGCAGGGTTTGCTCGAAGAATGGCTCAGGATTCCTCTAGCCACTGTCCAAAAGCTGTATGAATCAATTCCCCGACACATTGCAGCTGTTGTTGCCGCTAAAGGAGGACCAATTCCATATTAAGAATAAAAACCGCCATTTATCAAGGTGTTCATATTATTTTGTCCAACCCCTGTATGTATATATATATATATATATATATATATATATATATATATATATATACACACACCCGGCTTTCCGCTTAAATCACAAACAAGTTTTTCCAAATGCATTTATTATGGCTTTTTATAAATTAACTAACACAAGCACTGAATGAACCTAAGTATAAAGCCCGAATCACAAGTTAAATTAATTACTTACATTTTAATTTCGTCTTCAACGGATGATTCTTGCATTCTAGCGCAAATTTTTGCAATGCTTTGTGTTGAGAGAAGATCACTCCGGTCTGCCGCTGCGAAAAGATGAATTGTAGACAGCGCTACGGCATCTCCATCTTCAAACAACTGCGGGTAGCCGTAAAGGTTTTGTGATTGGCTCATGACAAGATATTTCTGTAACTGCCGGTTGATAAATACAACTGTTGTGGATTCCAGATAAAAAAGCTCCCTTTTATATACGCGAACCTAATTGTAAACACCCCCAATAGCCGAATCACGAGTTTCATCTTGGCCGTCGGTGAAATTTTGGCGGAAAATAACGTGTAAGTGCTACTATCCACCAACGGAGTTCCTGGGGCTCCGCCCACTGGGGTGTAATTGACTGATCCGTGAATTCTGGGGCGTGTCATATATAACTTACCCATTCCATAGATTTCTTCCATAAATGATTGGATGAGAGAGAGAGTGAGAGAGAGACGTTTTGTTTGGGAAATAAAACTTTACATGAAAGATTTAAAACCATCTAAATTAATTTAAAAAAATAATTGTGGAGCGGATGTATGATAAACATCTGTTTTATTACTTTGCCTGTGGTGTATGATATGAGGGATTTAGCGAGATTGGAAGATAAATTTGGAGATCTGGGCAGTCCCTCATATATATATATATATATATATATATATATATATATATATATATATATGGAATTTTACATCCATCTAGAACTGAAAATAAATTAAAATTTATTGTGGAGAATTATGGAGAGAATGGCTGCCATAAACTTTTGTTTTATTATCTTACCTGTGGTGTGTGTGTGTGTGTGTGTGTATACACACACACACACACATATATATATATATATATATATATATATATAAGTGACTTAGCGACGCTGGAAGATAAATTTGGAAATCGGGGCAATGCGCATCGTCTAAGGTTTATGTGGGATTAGGAATAATAAAAAAGCTCAAGATATGCGTTTTAAGATTTAATTAAAATTTAATTGTTGAGGGTTATGGAGAGAATGGCCGTGACATAAACTTCTGTTGTATTTTCTTACCTGTGGTATATATATATATATATATATATGAGGGATTTAGCGAAGCTGGAAGATAAATTTTGAAATCGGGGAAATTCGCATCTGTTTAAAGTTTATGGGGGATTAGGAATAAAAAAACAAGCTTAAGATATGCGTTTTAAGATTCTTCGTTAATTTTTAATGATGGCTGGAAGCGTAAAGTATCGTGGATATGAAGGCAATTTAATGTAAATGTATTGTACTCTGTTTTCTATGAAATTAAGTTAATTTTGAATTGTCGGAATTTTCTTTATAAAAATATTATAAAAGTACAGGGCTATTCAAACTGATTCAGCCCATTTCAACTGAGAATACTTCCGTACCTATCAACCGTGCATCAACTGGGCATACACCACATGAAAGAGGAAATCTTCGAGTTTTACAAGATCACCGCGAGAGGGCTCCAAAGTCACGCCGTGGCCTAGCCTAGCAACAAACAGTCAGTGTGAAAATGGCGTTCGCACAGCAGAAGGCGTTTTGTGTGTTGCAGTTTTCGAGCTGTAAATCGGTAGTCACAGTGCAGCGTGAGTTTCGTCGACGTTACAGAACAGATCCACCGGGTGCTCAGAGCATCCGTCGGTAGTATCGGCAGTTCGAGGAAACAGGATGCCGTAGAGTCAGTGACAACGGACATGCTGGAGCGAGTATGGGAGGAATTCGACTATCGTGTCGACGTTGCTCGTGTAACTAGGGGAAGTCACATAGAGCATTTATGAGGTGAGAGACAAAATTTGGACAGTTTTTCTTTAGGTTGATGTATCACAAATCACTCTGTATTTGTAACATTAAAAAATATTCTCATTTGAAATCAGGTGAATCAATTTGAATAGCCCTGCATATAGAAACGATTGTTGAATATTAATCTATGAGAATAATTATTTATTAACGAATTTAATATACGTTTAGTATATCTACTGCGTATTATTAAATCTGTTTTCATATGGGAGATTTAACATATAGCTTTATCAAATTAAGAGTGAATTGTACGAAAACGAGAACCGCATCGGGTCCATGCTCGAGGCCCAGTGATTGCAACCGACGCCCAGTAAACGAACATCTTTCCGCATGTTGTTGGAATAATGTGCAGTGTAAAGAGCCCTGTGTATTTCTTTTATTATTAGTTGCGTAGCACACCCATCTTCCCCACAATTGGTTGGTAGATAAAATGGGTAGTCTTGGCGACCTAGTGGTTAAGATGCGGGGTGGTGGATTCCCCGTTAAACCGTAGGTCTACGGTAGGGTGAAAAGTTTGACCTTCGTCAGAATGAACAATTCGGGTAGGTCCGGATTCCGCGTTAAACTGTAGGTCTAAGGTGGAGTGAAAAGTTTGACCTTCGTCAGAATGAACAACTCGGGTACTTTTTGTCTTTCTTGGAATAAAAAGAAATGCTGTTTTGAAGACATTTTGTATAATAGATGAATGACAAAAGTAAATAGACGCCTCTCTCTCCATCTCTCTCTCTCTGGAATCTCATATATAACTAAATAATTATTATATATAGCTGTGTGTGTGTGTGTAATAATAGGGGATCTATGTGCGTTTGTGTGCGCTTCTTGGGGGTTTAGGCGATGTATACACTGTGCCAACTGCTGATAATACCTGGAGGCACTGGCTTCTACGCCAACTGGCGGATTTTTAGTTCTAAGTCAAGTGTTGCTACCATGACCAATCACTGAGCTTCCATCTCTTGTGGAAGCTGGATGCTCTCTTCCTCTCTCTCCTCCTCCTCTCTCTCTCTTAGGTTAGGTATACCCCTTTGGGGGTGAGGCAGTCCGACCTTCTCCCCCAAAGAGGTCAGGTCAGCTTGGGGGATAACCCCTCCCCCTTGTTGCATAACCCCTCCCCCTTTGTTGCATAACCTCTTACAACATTCCCCCTCACCCCTTTGCAACATTGATCACATTTGCAATTGCATTGCAATCTAACCTTTTTCGGTCATACTACTAATACACTTAAAATTTAAATATTATACAAGGAACCATAAAAGGGTGCTTACCTTTATAATAGGAATAAATGTAAGTAAAACCATTATCAAATATTTAGGTGAACATTATGGAAAAGTTTAAAATGTAAAAGATTAAAATCTATAAAATATTAAAAGGAACAAATCAGGTACAAGTTACTCAATCACAGACACAGCAAAGAATAGGAAAGATTGAAAAATTTTTTTAACGGGCACTAACTTGGTTGGTTGTTGGGTAGGTAAAGGAAGTTTTATTGAAGGATAATGAGGTTATGGAATGGGTATAATGATTTATATCCAGTTTATGCTTATAAATGAGTAATGTTTCTAAGAGGGGTAGGTCGTGTTTATTGGCTTTAGCAATTATTGGAAAGTTAGTAGATTTAATTGGGTGGTCTAAATGATGGGAGTGGGAACGTATATGTGATTCGGAGGAATTTGTAAGTCTATTATTAGTACGGCTACTAATACCCTTGTGTTCATCGATACGAATTTGGAGTTGGCATGCAGTCATGCCAACATACGACGATGTGCAGTCGTCATACGTATATTTGTAAATGACCAATGAGCACATGGGCTTTGGAATTATATCTTTAAATATGAAAAAGTGTATAATTTACGGATGCTGGTGGCATGGATGCCTACATCCTGAGTGTGGAATCGTAGGCGATATCCACGGTAGATCTCCTGCCGACAGTCTCGCATGGACCCGTACCCGCGATCAGCTTATAAGCGCCCAGTTCACTCACAAGTTTTTGTGGGAGCACGAATATGATGCACGGATGGAGACAGATAGACAGTACCAAGAAGAAATAAACACCATCAAATGTTCAATGGTGCTGGACCCTCTCAAATGCGGTGATAGTTTGTTTGGAGGACGCGCAAACCCCTTCAAACTATACTTTCCACCTATGGAGGGCGTGAAACTTCATTACTACGACTTCTGTTCTTTATACCCCTAAGTGATGAAGAACAATCCGTACCACGTAGACGCACCTGAAAAATTGGTGGGCCCCGCCCTGCCTACCATCGAAGAGTTTTCAGCTAATTTTAACGAGAACTATTTCGGCCTTTCTTTCGTGGTTGTGTTCCCCCCTCGCGATTTATGGATTCCAATCTTACCCGTCGTTATAGATTACAAACTCATGTTCCCTCTGTGTGTGAAGTGCGCAGAGGAAAACAATGGGGCCTGTAATCACACAATCAACCAGAGGAAGATCAGAGGCGTATATACAAGTCCTGAGCTGTCCCTAGCCATTCATCACGGTTACAGAATATTGAAGATATATGAAGTGCTGAGGTTTCAGAAGCTCCCCAACCTTTTCACACCATATACTGTATAAACACTTTTTTGAAGGATAAAGTAGAAACATCATGATACCCGCGAGGAGTTGAGACCGAAAATGAGAAATCGACGTGTATTCAACGCTACCCTGATCGTGAAGGGATACAACTTGAACGGGGCCAAATTGCGAAGAACTCTGGCAAGCGCTTAGCGAAAGTTGTGCCTAAATAGTCTGTGGGGGGGAAATTTTTCCAGAATACAGACAAGGGGAACGTCCATCTAGCCCAAAGTTATAACGAGGTGTGGGATTACGCCAACGCTCCCGATAAAGAGGTCATGGAGATTGTGAATGTGGGTAATACGTACATAATAAAGTACAACGGAACCAAATTGGCTCCAGATACATCACGTGTCACAAACATACCTGTAGCTAGTTTCACAACAGCATACGCCCGCATCAAACTTTGGAGTCTACTGCATTCTCTTGGAGAGGGTTCTGTACGCAGATACAGATAGCGTGATATTCACGGAGAGGAGAAGCGAATATATGCCTCCTATCAGGGAATTCCTCGGCGAGTTGACTGACGAGTTCAAAGATGAGTATGGAGATAGCGCCCACACTGATTCTTTTGACTCAACAGGCCCAAAACCTACGGGGTACGAGTGAGGGTGGGGAAGGAAATGAAATATGTGAAGGCTAAAGGCATCACGCTTAACCAGGCGAACTGGCGGATAGTCAACTTTGATTCGCTGAAAGAGCTAGTAAGTTTAGGAGATGAGGGTGACCAACCACCCCATCTGACTGTTGGAACTCATAACTTTCGGGCTTAGAAGTTGGGGTGTGTGAAGGACCTTAAGAGGACGAAAGTGTGTCGTAACACATACAGGAAACGTTACCAGGTGTCTAGCATCTTCGACACTGTCCACTTTGGTTACCGTGAGGTGTGAATGTTATATAAATAATTACTATATTAGAGTATATTTACTTGTTGACGAAATTTTACAGTTTATTTATTTTTCTATTTATTACATGTATTTATTTATGTTTCAGCTTGCTGTTCATTTTCTTCTTTGTGTGTGTGTGTGTGTGTGTGTGTGTGTACAAAAAAATGTCTAAACACCACCCACTGTAAGTTGCTGCCCAATAAAAAGAGTCACGTTACTCCTGCTGCTAATCGGGACAATCTCCTCCCTGCTTACTCAGTTGACCTCCGCAAACCCTGGTTCTCCGACGTGTCTTTTTAACTGTTAAAGAATTCTCGCGTAGAAGAAGAATAACGATGGCGTCCGATGATATTTCGTGCTCTATATTCCTGAAGTGGTACTCACTAAGGTCTACAGATGTGGTGAACACCCAAAGAATTTCTAGTCATCCCTCCTTTGAAACCTTTAAGACCATATTAAATCGTGCGAAGCGTGAGGAGCACGACGTCCAAATGCTCTATGGATATTCTGGTGAGAGCATTGCGGGGTTTCGCGGTTCAAACGATGTAATGGATTATGTTGCAGAGTTAAATTGCACTAGAGAGTTCATATATCGTGAAGTGAAAGAATCCACGCTTGCAGAAGAGAAGCAAAGGATCTGGGTTGTGAACCTTGTTGATGATTGGTGTGACAGGAGATATTACACCATGTTACATCACATCGAGTAAGCGTACACTGGGGTGGTGAATGTAAATATTGTGATTATGAACAGCTTAAACTATTTCTACCACTATGTCCATGTATATCATGACGAGGTGCGAGGTAAAATTGTAGCTAAAGGTTTGTGCAAGTTTGTAGTAGAGTTTAGGGACGAGTATTGTTTGTCCAGCAGAAAGGAAAAGTATGGACACATGTTTCTCTCAAATACAATGCGAGAGTGTTAATAAATGTGCATAGTTCGAGAAAGTACAATGGAGAATACCCCTGAACGAAGATGTATGGTGCGCCATTCCGGGGGGTGGGTGTGATAAAACATTAAAGCCGATATTACTTCATGTATCACAGATGGAAAAATTCCCTAAACACCTATCCAGTATAATGGGATATAAATAGTCGCATGATTCTTTCATGTTGGAACAATCCCGTACACGAATCACTAACGTCTGGAATCCCGTGTGACTCATACCCACCCCACACCTCCCTCCTTCCTAACCACTCGCACGGTTCCGCCTAGTCAAAAAGCGCACCGGAGTTCATAGTCACCTGAGAGCTTGACCCGTCTGAACGTTCTCTCCTCGCAGGATCAATAGAAAACTATTAAAAGATGGAACTTCCGTTGAGCAGCATCCTCAATGTAGTATAGGATGTGTCCGTGTTGAAGTCTGTACGTGTATTCAGGCGTAATACTGGGGCTGTTAATTATGTACTTGAAACGAAATGTAGATATTCAAACTCTGGTGGACGCAATGTTATTTATTTAAATGTTGAAGAGATGAATAGAATCTTCGTGTTGGTTGAGAAGTGGGGTGAGGACAGTTATAAAATACCTGCAAGTGTAAGCACAAAAAGAGAGCAGATTAGTGATACACCTTCATACGCTATTATTTGTATGCTATGCGTAAATCGTGATACAAACCATCCTTGCGTTGATATACGGTTGATGTAGAAGAATGCTGCTGACAATAACACCCTTATCCCCACACGAAGCCGTTTCATTCTCGACAGAATGTTTGAAGATGTCGGTTTCCATGAACTGAAACCTATATTAGACGCCTGTCTTGCTGACATGCATTATTTTGATACGGTGCTTGAATATGCATGCACCGTCCTGCTCGATGATTTTACCAAGTGTAGGGCCGAAGAAGGCGAGAATGGTTTGGAACTGGCTGCGTATTTAGAAGGTGCAGACTCCTCAAAATATCATGAACTTTGGTACAAACGGTGAGAACGGTACAGTGCTGAACTCACCTTCACCGTTCATCCTGAAGAATTATTTCTTTATATAAGACGCAGTTGTCGTCACGATTTAGAAACATACTTCAATTGCCGATATAAGTTGTGAAGAAGAATTTACAATTGAAAAGGTCAGCGCTGAAAGAATAAACACCTGTTTGGAAAGGAGTGTTTATAAACTTGAATTTAATGGTGATAATGTTGCAAGCGATGTCATCTTTGTACGTGTTTTTTACTGTATTCTATCCGCGTTTAAAGAGCGTGATAGTTTGGCCCCCAATTGTATGGTGGGTACAAAAATACTGTTAAGCGAGTTAAAAGCCCTTTGATTTGAATATAGATACCCGCATACTTTGAGTGGTGAATTAATGTTAAATCGCATTTATTTTGCAGTACAGAGCAATGAGTATGTAAGTGTGGACTCGATTACGTGCGAGTTCACCATTTTATTTAAGCGTGGTAGAAATTAAAGTATGTCTTTCCATTTTGATGCGTATATATATTAAACAGATGTTGTGTATTTTGTTGTATATACAATTCTTCTTCAGTACTATCTGTATTATTTTTTGTTTTGATATATATATATATATATATATATATATATGTAACCATACCTTACCTTACAACCTTACAAAGGTTTCGCGTGATGATTTCTCATTTCGCGAAGGTCAAGCTTGCCGCCCCTCCTCTCGAGTTGACCTGGTGAAGTAGTGAGTTGGATTCTTGCGCTCTCCACCTCACATAGGCAGGTACGCCCGGCTCATCGGGGATTCTTCTGAACCAGGCGTCTAGTCTTCTTTTGAAGATTTCCACTGCTACTCCCTTCGTGTTTCTTAGGTCTTTGGGCAAATGATTAAACAGTTTTGGTCCTCTCACTACAAAACTATTTTCTTTCAGGGTTAAGAATGTTCCCTGACTCGCCTTCAATTTGGGAGTTATATGGTTCGGAGTAAGATTAGGGACTAGTTTCTCCATTATTTTCCAAGTGTAAATAATGGTGGATCTCTCTCTTCTCCTTTCCAGTGAGTATAGGTCTAGTTCGCGTAACCTTTCCCAGTAATTTAGTCCTTTGCACCCATTGATCTTGGCTGTGAAGCTTCTCTGGATCCCTTCCAGCTGTCTAATGTCTTCTTTTTTATATGAAGATGTTAGGACCAAGCAGTATTCCATTTTGGGTATTATCAGGGTTTTCAGTAGAGGAATCCTCACATTCCTATCCCTTCGTTTAAAGGTTCTCAATATCTAACCCGTTATTCTCTTTGCTCTATATACTGCTATCTTATTTTGTGTTTCAAATTTCGCATCATCTGTCATTACAACCCCTAAATCTTTTGCTCTGGAATGTCTCTGAATTTCCTGTCCATTTGGGGTATAATATTCCATGGATTTTAGGTCTTCTCTTTTTCCGTACCGTAATAGCTGAAATTTCTCGGTGTTAAACTTCATATTGTTGTCTTCCGTCCACTTGTAGATTCTGTTTATGTCGGTTTGTAGAGATCCTATGTCTTCTGGGTTTCTTATTTTTCTACTGATCTTTGTGTTATCCGCAAAGGAGGTTACTGTGCTGTCTCTGGTAACGACCTCATCTTTGTCAGTTAGCATGATTGTGAAGAGTAGTGGAGCTAATACAACCTAATACAGTACAGTACAGTACCTAATACAAAGCTAATACAGTACCTTGTGGTACTGAGTTGAGGACCTCTGATTGTGATGAAGATACTCCTTGTATTGTAACGACTTGCCGCCGCTCACTAAGGAAATTATATATCCATTTCCTTACTTTTCCTGTTATTCCCATATATTTCAGTTTATGTATTATGATTCCGTGGTCACACTTGCCAAACGCTTTAGCAAAGTCTGTGTATAGTACATCATAGTTTTCTTTACTTTCAGGTTGTTGGTTTACGTCGTCGTCGTCGTTGGCCTAGGCAAGCTACGGCTTGGGACCGTAGCGCATCTATCCGGTATAGGTTAACCTGGATGATGTAGCCATAAGCACTGCCGCTAGTTAAGTGCCAACCAGTGATTATCTCACTAGCCGTATTGAGTCCGTTAGGCGAAACTACGACAGTACCAAAGGTGGAAAATATAACCTTTGGTTTTCTATTATTTATTTGCAAAATGGACATGGCATTAGATTAAAATAAATATTTGAATATAAATAATTAACTGACAATTGTGATATATAATTAATTATGTTTACATACAATAAAATAATATAGTATACATAAAATTAGTATTAATGTGGTTCACAATTGAATTATAATGGGGTAACTAATTTAAAATGAATTTATACTATCCGAAATTCAAGACTGTAAAATTAACATTTATCTTGAAACTAAAATAAGAGTATTCACTACACACTCCCCACCAGAGAGGAAGTTCAAAGAGTTCCGAACGACACAGATTTCCGCTGAACCTTTTTGGTAGCTACTTGTACCTCACTTAAGGTTGATTCCAAAAAACGCAGGCTTAAGACGATCGATAGAAACCTTGTCGACCTTGGAACCGCGCTGGATGAGGAATGATTTGCGCGTACGTCGGAGAACTTCATAGGGCCCGTCATATGGACATTGGAGAGGCCGTTTTGGGAGAGGTACACGAACGAAAACGTGGGTGCAAGATTGGAGGGCTGGGGAAATAAAGATGTTCTGTTGGCTAGTCAATCGAGGGGGAACAGGCTGAAGGGACTGCATGTGAGAGGAAAGTGTTGAGCGAATTCCGTAGGATCACATGACTTATCCCCTGCAGTGAAGTAGCCACCTGGTAGCCGCAGTGTTGTTCCATAGACTAGTTCAGCCGCTGTAGTCTTCAGATCACTCTTAAATGCAGAGCGAATACCAAGCAACACGAGTGGAAGCTTATCCATCCAATGGGAGTCTTCGTGACACATAAGGGATGACTTCAGCTGGCGATGGAAGCGTTCGACGAGGCCGTTAGCTTGCGGATGATACGCACAGGTATGCGCATGTACTGTACCAACAAGCTGGTAAACTTCTTCCAAAGCGAAGACTCAAATTGGCGACCTTGGTCAGTGATGACTTTTGTCGGCAATCCAAATCTTGATACCCATCCATGAAGAAAGGCTCTTGCAACAGTGTCCGCTTGGATATCAGGAAGTGGGATGGCTTCAGGCCATCTGGAAAAGCGGTCGAGACAGGTGAGCAGATAACGTTGGCCTTGAATCACTGGAAGAGGGCCAACAATGTCTACATGAATTACATCAAATCGCTGGGATGGGGGCGGAAATGCGTCAAAGGGGGACCTGGTGTGCCTTTGGACTTTGGCACGCTGGCAGGCAAGGCACGTTTTGGTCCAATGTTTGACATCCTTCCGCATCGAGGGCCAAACAAAGCGAGAAGTAACCAGGGTGTTGCGAAGCACGGATACCAGGATGGGAGGGCTTATGAAGATCCGTGAAGACTGCTTTTCTGTGACATGGAGGGACATAAGGGCGAATAGCAGCTGTTGATACGTCGCAATAGAGGGGCACAGACAATCCTGGCATACTCATTTTCTGAGGGAAAGTGAGTGAGTGGAGTCTTCTCTGAGCAGGTCTTGTAGTTCCGTATCCTTATCTTGATCCTGTGCAATAGCATTCCACAGTGTAGAGCTGAGGGTAACAGAAGTAATCTCTATTCTTGAAAGTGCATCCGCTGGAGTGTTCAAGACACCTTTGATGTGGCGGATATCTGTGGTAAATTGCGAGATATAATCGAGTGCCTGATGACTCTGGGAGAGTGGTTACAGCTGTTTTTATTGAAGACAGTGACAAAGGTTTGTGGTCGGTAAAAACACAAAACTCTCGGCCTTCAAGGAAATGTTGAAAATGCTTCACGTTTAAGTAAATAGCAAGAAGTTCACGTCCGAAAGCACTATAACGCGTTTGGGCTGGCTGCAGCTTTTTCGAGTAAAACGCGATGGGTGCTTGTTGACCGTTAATGGTTTGTTCCAACACCCCACCGATCGCAACATCTGATGCATCGACCGTCAGAGTTAGAGGGGCATTACTGATAGGAAATGACAGAGACAATGCACTATTGATAGCATTTTTGGCATTGTCGAACGCCTGTAAACTATCGCTACACCATACCAATTTCGTTACCTTGCGTTTGTGTGTGATCATAGCGTGTAGAGGAGCAAGAACACTGGCACAGTTTTTAATGAACTTGTGGTAATAATTTACCAAACCTAGAAACCGCCGTAACTCACGCTGATTACTTGGCATAGGGTAATTTTTTATCACTTCACACTTGTCCTGAAGGGGGGTAATTCCGTGCTGCGAAATCGTGTGACCAAGAAATTCCAAGGTTGGCTGTGCAAACACACACTTAGATGCATTAATAGTAACACCGTATTGTTCTAAGCGTTGAAAAAGGAGTGAAAGATGTTCCTTATGTTCCTCTTCCGTTGAGCTGGCCACAAGCAAATCATCGATGTAGGCATAAACAAAGTCTAAGCCTCTGGTGACCTCATCTATAAACCTCTGAAAGGTTTGCGCAGCATTCCGTAGCCCGAACGGCATCTTCAAAAATTCGAATAACCCAAATGGTGTACAAACTGCAGTCTTGGGAATATCCGAAGGCTCTACGGGAATGTGGTGGAAAGCCTTAACAAGGTCTATTTTACTGAAGATAGATTTGCCGTGGAGAAGAGAAGTAAGTCTTGGACATTTGGTACCGGATATCGGTCCGGGATGGTTGTCGAATTCAAAAACCGGTAATCCCCACATGGTCTCCAGTCTCCTGACTTCTTCTGGACCAGGTGTAGGGGAGAGGACCAACTGCTTTTGGAAGGTCTTATTATCCCAAGATCCATCATAAGCTGAATTCCGATTTGGCAGCTTTCAGTTTGTCCGGGGCAAGACGTCTGGGTTTTGCAAACACAGGGGGACCTTTTGTTGTAATGTGATGGGTAATGGTGTGCTTAATGGTATCACCATCTGCATCGGTTGAAGAATTCCTGGATATCGCTGGAAAAGGCACTGGTACATGGAATTAGGGGGAACGAGGAAAGTGCAGAGTTCGAGGCGTCCGGAAGGGCAACCTGTTTGGCAAGAACAGAAAGCAGTGTGGCCTGGTCGCATAAGCGTCGCTTGTCAAGATCCACCAGGAGTTTGAAATGCTGGAGGAAGTCAGCGCCGATTATGGGATGCTGCACTTGAGCACAGATGAAAATCCACTTGAAGGATCGGTGAAGGCCCAAGTTTAGTTCACGCGACTGAGTACCGTACGTGGGTATGCGTGAACCGTTAGCAGCGTATAGAGGCGGAGATTCCGAGTGCGTATGACCAGATTTTGAGGGAATACACTGACTGACGCTCCGGTATCGACCAAGAAATTGATACCAGAGTTCCTGTCCTTTATGAATAACAGGTTGGCAGTGCGAGTACTAGACGCCATTAGGACTCGCTGCTGGGGTTTTCCGACGAAAATTGCAAGGGGAGATGCACTTCCTAGCCTTCTTTCCAAATTTCGAGTGGTAGAAGCAGATCTTCCCGGAACTCGAACGATGCCTCTTCGTAAATCTCGACCGAGAATGGCTTCTTTGCCGTTGATTTTGTAGCAGAGAACAAACGTGGTTGAGTTGTTGACTTAACTCTTTCACTTTCAACTCCAGTTCCGATTGTGTGTTCACGTTGTTGACCGGAGCTGTGTCAATCTCCACTACTTTGTCGGCAGTTTCTGCTAGTTTATCAACTGGAGTAGCAGGATCCATAGTGGCCAAGACACGCTGAGCTGATGGAGGAAGTTTTCTGCAAGAACAACTGTCTAAAGATGTCCTTATCGAAGGTTTGTGCGCGTTCGCCTAGAGCGCACTGCATAGCCCTCAGCATTTGAGTGGGCTTACGGTCTCCAAGTTCTTCTTTTGAGATTAACTGATGTAGTTTCTCACGCTCGGAGACAGTGGTGCGGCGCAGGATGGCAGACTTCAGATCGTTGTACGGGTCCTCACTCGTGGAAGGAGATACGATGACGTCACGGACTTCAGAGATGATGCTCGCTGGTAGAGAGGACAAAACATGATCGTATTTCGTCCTGCTAGTGGTGATCCTCCCAAGTTGAATTGTGATTCCACTTGGTGGAACCAAATAAATGGATCACCCGGCCAGAAGACGGGGAGCTTTACGCTCAAGTGGGAGATGGCACCAGCGTCGTCAGGCATCTTCTCCTAGGCTTGCTGACGTACAAGCAAGACGACAAGTTCCCAACGAAGGAGTGGAGGTTGAGACGAGCGCAGGCACAGAGCGCACGGGCAGGGGTGAGGGGCAGAGGGCACGAGCGACATTACAGTCTGGTCCTAGTCGCTCGGGTGAAGGGGGTGATGGGCACGAACGACATTACAGTCTGGTCCTAGTCGCTCGGGTGAAGGGGGTGGTGGGCACGAACGACGTTACAGTCTAGTCCTAGTCGTTCGGGTGAAGGGGGTGATGGGCACGAACGACATTACAGTCTAGTCCTAGTCATTCGGGTGAAGGGGGTGATGGGCACGAACGACGTTACAGTCTAATCCTAGTCGTTCGGGTGGAAGGGGTAATCCAGCTCCGGGGTCACCAATTGTTGGTTTACGTCGTCGTCGTCGTTGGCCTAGGCAAGCTACGGCTTGGGACCGTAGCGCATCTATCCGGTATAGGTTAACCTGGATGATGTAGCCATAAGCACTGCCGCTAGTTAAGTGCCAACCAGTGATTATCTCACTAGCCGTATTGAGTCCGTTAGGCGAAACTACGACAGTACCAAAGGTGGAAAATATAACCTTTGGTTTTCTATTATTTATTTGCAAAATGGACATGGCATTAGATTAAAATAAATATTTGAATATAAATAATTAACTGACAATTGTGATATATAATTAATTATGTTTACATACAATAAAATAATATAGTATACATAAAATTAGTATTAATGTGGTTCACAATTGAATTATAATGGGGTAACTAATTTAAAATGAATTTATACTATTCCGAAATTCAAGACTGTAAAATTAACATTTATCTTGAAACTAAAATAAGAGTATTCACTACAAGGTGAATGAATAATGTTGTTGTAGTGCTCCATTAGTTGTGATAGGCATGATCTGTCTGACCGAAACCCGTGTTGGTTATCATTGAATTTTTTCTGAGTTTCTTTCTTTCAAATATTTTAGTGAGATGGGATGTAAGCGATACTGGCCTATAGTTTTTGGCCTCGGATCGATCTCCTCCTTTATATATTGGGACTATGTTGGAGCTCTTCAGGATGCCCGGTATTTCTCCCGTGTCTAGTGATCGTCTCCATATCCAGTATAGGGGCTCAGCGATTGCATTCTTGCAGTTTTTGATCAGTGTGGCATTCCATTTATCCGGTCCTGCCGCTGAGTGGTTTTAGTTTCCCTATGGGTTGTGTAATATCATCCGTCGTAAAGTCGAAATCCGTTATACTTTCCCCTTGTGGTTCTTCTTCAAAGAACGCATTTCTATTGCATATCAATTTGTCAGTTTGCGGGATACTGAAAGATGATTCGTACTGACCTCTTAATATTTCAGATACTTCTGTTAGCTCATCCGATAAATCATTGTTCTCATTTTTTAAATGTCCGATAGTCGCATGGGTTTTCGACTTTCTTTTTGCAAAATTATAGAAGTACTTTGAGTTAGACTTTATCGCTTCTATAACGTCGTCTTCTTTTTTTGTATGCTTCTCGATTAGTTCCTCTATGACGACATCGATACTTTGCAGTTTATCATTTAATATTTTTCTGATGTTATCTATACAATTACTTAATTTTGCAGTCACTCTTTTTCTCTTTCGAAACAATGCACTCTTTTGTCTTTCGAACCTGCTTCTCTTTCCTCTTTGTTGTATCTTTGGGACATGTTTTTCCACAATTTCTAACGTCTTTAGCATCATTAGCATCTCGTCCGTTGTCTTGGCCTCGAAAATGGTTTTCCAATCTATTACTTCCATGCTGGATGTCACATCTTCCCAGTTCATAGCTTTGAAGTAAAAATTAAAAACTTCGAAGTTGCTTCTTTTTGTTGTGCGTGTTCTTTCCTTTCCTGTTGCCTTTATATTAGTTGTTATTTCAATGATGTTGTGGTTCAATATCATAGTTGGGGATATTTCTACATTATCAATTAGATTGCTGTTGTTTGTGAATACCAAATCTAGGCAATTGTTTTTTCTTGTGTTTTCTGTTATTTCTTGCGTTATCATAAATTCATCAACTAGAGCTAGTAGCATTTTTACCTGCTCCTGGTCTTCTCGTGTGCCCCCTTTGTCCTGGTGTATATATATATTTTTTTATCCGTTTATATTTCATGAATGGGAAATTAAAATCACCGCAGAGAAAAATATTTGAGGTTGGAGAGTGTAGATCTTTTACCAAGTTTCTTACCTCTGAAATGGAATCTGAAAATTTTGATGTTGGCGTGTTTGGGGGTCTATACATTACAATTGGTACCATATTTAATTTTTCAATTTTTGCTGCTACACATTCTACGTAGTTGTTTGAGGTACTTATAGCCATTTCTGCTGTGTGCCTTTCGCGTGTGTAAATAGCACAGCCTCCTTTACGTCTCACTGTTTTGTCGTCTCGGAGGATGTTATAGTTGTCAATTTGTACTTCTTTTTTGTCAATACAGAACTCACAATTTTCACAGTTCGTCTGGCAGTCCTTTAGATGAGTTTCCGTGAGGCATGCAAAGTCTGCTCCGGCTTCTTGCATGAGTCCTTTCAGGTATACAACTTTGCTCGTGGAATGGTTTGATTTAAGGCCCTGTATGTTGGCTAGGATTATTTTTATTTTTTCTCTTTCTTTTTCGCATACAGGTGGTTCCGATTTGTTTTCCAATGGGGGTGCCGGTTTCGTTGCCTTTTGGTCCTCCGAGAATTTACCTCTTTTTATCTTTGTCGGTACCTGTTGTCCCGATAACGCATGAAGTGCCTTTGTTCGTACCTTCTGTCCGGCTCTCGGATTCCTATATTTATATTTGTCAGCTGGTTTTGTAATTGCTGGATAGTATTTAGCAGCTGAAATGTGTTGGCTGCGTCTAAAAAATTGGCACTCTTCGTTGATGTTCGTTTTTTCTGTTCACTCGTTGCGTTCCTTTGAGGTTAGTGGTATCGGCATTTTTTTTCTTTCTCCGTATTTGCAACTACCATATCTTGCATAAGTGTTGCAGACCGTAAGATGGTGGAACATGCATTTCTTATCAAATTTGCGGTATCCACTTGTGTAAGGCGTTTTGCATAATGTGGGATGTGCATATATGCATTGCCCATCCCGATATCTGCAGTTCCCTTTCGCGTAGTATTTACATACGATATTTTCTACTATATATATGTATATATATATATATATTATTATTTAAGCTTGGTTGAAACCGACCTTAATCCTTGTATTTCCATTACTGATGCGTGTGTATATATATATATATATATATATATATATATATATATATATGTTTTGAACATAGGTGTGTATTTTGTTGTCTATAGAATTCTGCGTCTAATGCAATTCTCCTCTAATGTTGTAATATTTTTGGTGTAAATGTATATATATATATATATATATAATATATATAAATCATGTGTGTGTATTATTCCTGTTCTGCACCTAATGTATATGCATATTTTGTATTTTGATATATATTAAATAGACAGAACGCTGCAGTTGTGTTTTATTTACACCATATAAGCAAATATTAATGGAAATGAAGGGTATATATATATATATATATATATACACAAACGATACAGTGTGTGTGTGTGTGTGTGTGTGTGTGTGTGTGTGTGTGTGTTTGAGGCAAAGAGATGGTAATTCACCTTTATATGTACGTACAAAGAATTAGATGTGTACGCAAAATACGACCGGCTGCCTTCTAAACCAACTGTCTCTGATGCTAAAGCCTGCTAAAGAAAGGCTAGTGAAGAATTCAAATTGCTTCGAGGCTAGGGTACCCATAATTACACACATACACACCCACATACATATATATTATATATATATTTTTGTGGGCCTGAGCTGACAGGATAGGTTCCCCTATACCCCTTGAAAACCGCATTTATATACCTCATATATATATATATATATATATATATATATATATATAAGAAGCTCTTCTATACATGCATACACGCCCACATATATTTCTGTGGACCTGAGCAGCCAAGTTAGTTTACCCCCATGAGTTCACATACATACAGCTCATATATATATATATATATATATATTGGTTTTTGGGGGGTTCACAAACAGTCTTATCATGTTGCATGTAGTTGCATTGCTCTCGGGAT
>JAJOZX010000688.1:675000-790000 GCA_023014485.1 Bathynomus jamesi
AAAGAGAGTGGATGTGTGACTCATTCAGTTTCATCGCTGGGAGAAAATGAAGTATATACCTGTGCTATTGATAATTGTGTAAGAAGAAAGATGGTAAGATATACTGATTAGGGTTTCTCGTTTTCAGGGGTTTTCATTATCCCGGTTTTCCGGGAAAAAATCGGCCATTGTCTCGGGATCCCGGGCTTTCCCGGTTTATAAAAAATAATGATAATAAAGTCTTAAAATTAGCTAGTTAATATTAAATATAAATACATAAATATTTTAACACTAATGATAAATATAATAAAGGAGAGAGCCTAGGCTGAGTTTCAAACGCTAATTTGCGGCTTTGCACTTCAACAAAAATAAATTATATTATAATGTAATTTATACGAACACCTTTTATATGCTTCTAACTAAGTTTTAATAAAAAAAAAAATATCAACAGCAGAAGCTGTGCCACTGAACTGAGAATAATAACCAAAATTAAAATCCACTAAAACACAAAATGTTCGATTCAGGGAAATCAAATGATTGGCTTTCAGTCGGAGTCAGTCATCAAAAATACCACTCATATTACACATGCACAACATCAAACAGGGCATATTATAGATACTATTCGAGTTGTACGACACAACGTGATTCGTGCTATTATAAATTTGTCATCATAGACTTCATGTTTGTATTTTCAAGATACATTAGTAAATTAATGTAAAACTATTTGAAATAACGTTTTCAGAATATTTTGTAAAACCCGGGAAGTACCGTGATTTGCTGTGCTTGTCCCGGGATTTAAGGTTATCATTTACCGCGATCCCGGGATCCCGGTTGAGAAACCCAAATACTGATGTATGTGATATAATGCGTTTTGGTGCAGCATTAAACAATACCACGTTTTGCGATCACAACTCCACCACTCAGGGTAAAAAAACTGCATATGCTATAACATATATACGAGGGGCGGTCAGAAAATAAGTTTACATGGCGTATAATTTCGTGACAAAAGGACCTACATTGATTATGTTTGTATCAGGTGAATTCGTTAATCATTATTGGCAACACTGCACGTCGATTCGGCTGCCATCTACTGTACAGGGTGTCCCAGAATTAACTATCTATTTCAATGAAATCGGACAAATTTTTTAAAAACACACTTTTATTTATGTTTATCATGTTTAATATGTGTTAAAAATGTATAAATTTCTAAATTTTTTTCATAATTTTATTTTCATAATTTTTTCATAGTTTTTCATAGTTTTATTTTTAGAATGGCAAAGAGACTCTCCAAAAGTTAACGTGTGGCTTGGAATGACCAAATCCAAAATTTATGGCCCATTCTTCTTTGCGGTAGCAACTGTAACAGGTACCGTCTACCTTGATATGCTTCAGCAGTTTCTCGAACCACAGCTTCTTGATGATGGCATTCTTGATAATGTTGTGTTTCAACAAGATGGAGCACCATGTCATTATGCTCTAATTGTTCGAGAATACCTCAACAGACGCCTTCCGAATCGGTGGATTGGACGTGGAGGACCTCGACCTTGGCCTCCGCGTTCTCCGGATTTGACACCCCTGGATTTCTTTGCATGGGGTTTCATAAAAACAAAGGTTTATCGCCAAAAGATCAATAGTTTAGCTGAACTTAAAGAACGCATCCAGTTGGCAGTGCGGGAGATAACACCTGAAATGCTTCAAAATGTGTTTCGCAGCGCTGAGGATAGATTTGAAATTTGCAGAGATACAGACGGTGCACATGTTGAAACTTCTCAATAAAGTTTTGACTTATGATTTATAAATCTATTTGTTTTTGTATCATAATTTAGTAATAAACACAAAATTATGTCAGTTTTTATTAAATTTGTCCGATTTCATTGAAATAGATAGTTAATTCTGGGACACCCTGTACAGTGCTTACAAGAAGTCTCGCGCCTCTGTCTCGTCCCAAGCTAGTCTGTTAGGTATAAAATGGGCGGTCCTTATGGCAGCGGAGGTGTGTTCGGATTGGTGCACATAATTGCTCTAACCCCATCAATGACGTCCACATTATCATTGTATTGATCACTCTATCTATTTATATATAGAGACATACTGTATATAGATATATATAGAGTATGCAGGGGATAACGTGTCTCAGTCCCAGCTATGGTAGTTGTCTTACAATTAACAGTCCCAAGTGCAAGTTACGTTAACACCTCCACATAAACTACCCTGGACTAAAATAACATACGTGAAGCCTTTACCCACAAACCATTTAAAAGGTGTGATTTAAAAGCTCTCTCTCTCTCTCTCTCTCTCTCTCTCTCTCTCTCTCTCTCTCTCTCTCTCTCTCTCTGATCACACCGCATGGCAATGTATCCATATAACGTTAATAATAACCGAAACTCGAGAAAATATACTCTCTGCGTTCCGCTCTACTCCAAATCTTTTTCTCTTAGTGACCTCTTAATACAAACTAATCTATCATATTTTGCGACTTTTTAACTCTGGTAGGATTCAATTCCATTCCTATGTGTAAGAGATACTTAAATTCATGTGTGTATTATGCCATATGATGTGCGTAATAAATAATCATTTTTAAATAGTTGCAGCGTTCAAGGTCATCTGTAATAATCTATAGACTACCCCTCAACCCCACTCTCAACACTTAGATTCCCCTAAGACACAGGCGTCTTCAAGTAACATGAATGCGTAGAGATCTAAGGTGTTAGATTCCATATTATATACTTTATGTGCTAGGTTTAAGAACGCTGGCATTGAAGGATGGAAGGAAGGGACAGTAATAGGTTTAATGAAGGAAGTGGAATGAGGATGGAGGTAAGCGTTGCTATGTCGAAGGAAACGAGGTTGGGTGGGGAATTACGAAGGGAGGAGGAAATGCTAAACACAAACTCAAATATTTATTTTAATGCCCTAGACCAGTGCTGTCCAACTTCTATAAAGCGCGGCCAAGATGTTGCCTATAATCATACACTGTTGGTTAATACGACTTAGGAACTCGCTGAATGTTGTTCTCCCTACTAGAAATGACAAAATAGGGAAGAAAATTCAGAAATGAAATTTGGCAAAAGTCCATTCCGCGGGCCGCCAGTTGGACAGCGCTGCCCTAGACCTAGAAAGACAAAGAGAAAAATACCTTAAACTAACAATGAATTGACAGAAACAGAAGAGTCTGGTCTTAGACGCACTGATAGGTTTAACGTATGTGGCTAGAGGCCGCCACTCAGAATTACCACTACTACCTAAGTCATAATAAGGTTATTTACTATGACAGAGTAGTCATGAGTAGTTATGGAAATGAAATATGATTATACTGTTGATGGCTGACTATATTCAGTTGGGATATAAACTATTGCTGACAATCTTTGGATCCTTAGCTTTTAAGACGAATTTTTTATGCATATGTTCAACAAAATAGGAAATTGGCTGATTATTATTACCATTCGAAGGGTTGGTACCCTTCACAACCGAAATCAATTTCAGAAGGGGTGCATGGTATCCTCATTTCCTTTATCGTCCCAGCACGCTTCACATAAGCCATTTACACAAAGATGGAAAGGTCGTCTGTGCACCACGAGACGACCCAGGCAATGCGGGGAGCAATGGTGACATTGGATGAATATGGTGTGCCAATAAGAGAAATATCAAGACGACTAGACGTTCATCGAAGCACTGTGGAACGGTGGATTCATGGGTATGAAGCAGAAAACTCAATCGCTACTTTGCCGAGGTCTGGTCCTCCGCGTTCAACATCTCAAGAGGAAGATGCTGCGATTGTTAATCATGCCAGAGAGCATCCGTTTGTTCCAGCGACGCATATTTACAGACACCTGAACCTTCGTTATAGCGCAAATACAGTGAACAACAGACTTCACGAGGCAGGGTATTTTCTCGCCGTCCAGCTATAAAACCTGCATTGACGATTGAGCATAAAGAGGCGCGGATGGGATTTGCCTTGCAATACTTGCCGCAGGAGGAAGAATTCTGGAGAAAAGTTGTGTACTGTGACGAAAAACATTTTCAACAGATAGTCATGGTTCCCTGCATTGTTGGAGGCAGCGCGGAAAACGTTATGAAGAAGGAAATGTTTTCCCGAGCAAACGTAGTGGTCACATCAATCTCGGTGTGTGGGGCTGGATGTCTGGCTATGGTGTCGGAGAATTGACTCAAGTAGATGGACGCTTTACTGGACAGCAATATTGCCAGATACTGGAAGAGGTGCTGCTACCCAGTGTTCGTGCGTATCTGGTTCCAGCACCGGAACCATTTTACTTAATGGAAGATAACAGTCCCATTCATAGGAGTAACGTTGTGAGAGCGTGGTACGAAGATCACCCAGAGATTATTAATCTAATTCTGCCACCACGTTCTCCTGATTTGAATCCGATTGAAAACCTTTGGGCAATAATGATTAACGAATGGGAGCAACGCAATGAAAGAACATTTGAAGCACTTTTAGCTCACACGAGGAATAGTTGGGAGAGCTTACGCCGAACACCAAACATTCCCTACAATCTGGCCTCTTCTATGCCGCAACGATTGCAAGAAATTATTGATGCTGGAGGAAGCTATACGAAATACTGATGTTAAAGCCATGACGTAAATGTGTATCGAATATATATTTATGTTAATATAGAATTTTATTATATTTTTATGTTTGACATCTATAAAAGTATATATTGTGACCATGAAAGAACTTTACTTATCCTTAGTTAGAATCTTTTCTTGCAATGTCTACGCTCGTGGAGATGATAATATATGCATTGTTGAAACAAACTATGAGAAGGCAATAGTTTCAGGAAAAAAATAAAAACTGGCAACATCGAGGTCATCACATGTTTATGGGAATTGTCATATGATATGCTACCAATAAGCTCTTATATACTACTATATACAGTATACTATATTACGTAATAATTACGATGAACAAATCAAATGCAAATTTCTCTGATTCACGGCCCACCAGTCTTGCTTTAGACTAATGACTTTCATAAGATGGAATAGGTTTAATAGGTTGCCACTTAAAACAATGGATAAACTATCTATTAGTGAGACGACCGTGACTTCCTCGAAATGCGAGCGCGTGAGAGGTTCACTGAGGAATTTGGTCATTAGATTCTTCACGTAGGATATATATCACAAACAACAATATTGACAACAATTCCCAACAATTACTTAATATCAATAATTGCGTCAAAATAACTTAGGTATCATGCCATGATTTGGGATATTTGCCGAATTAGTCGTTCTCTATAGTCTACAGCAGGGGTTCCCAAATTGGTGTTCCGCGGAACACTTGTATACCGTGAGAAGTGTTCCGCGGAACACAATTTGGGAACCCCTGGTCTACAGTATATATTGAGACGGTATAATGTAATGCCCAGCTAATATTATGATGACTTGGATTGCTCCATAACCATCCCAACATCCCGAAACTTGCTCCATTCTGCTTCTTAATCATTCGTATTTTAAACACTAAAATGTAGCAGAAGTGACGTAATAATGGACGTCATTGATTGTGTTAGAGCAGTTATGTGCACCAATCCGAACACCCCCCGCTGCCATAAGACCCCCCATTTTATACCTAACAGACTAGCTTGGGACGAGACAGAAGCGTGAGACTTCTTGTAAGCACTGTACATTGGTTATATGAGTCAGTTGAACATAGCGGCTGGACTGGAACAGTGCCCTGCCCTACGGAGCAGTTCAGGACGTTTACGTTTAATGGCCACTCGTAAACGTTCCAGTGTTGAACAATATGCAACTGCATTGATTGTTGTGCCTTTTTGCATGAAGTCTGCGAGCAAAACGCCTTTGTGGTCCCAAAACACGGTAACCATCACTTTGCCAGCGGACCTCACAATCTTGAACTTCTTTGGTCGCGGGGACCCAAGGTGTTTCCATTCCATGCTGGCGCATTTTGTTTCCGGAGAAGGGTGATGAACCCATGTCTCGTCCCCTCTAACAATGCGATCGGAATATCGTTGCAGAAATGGCAGGGCACTGTTCCAGTCGATCCGCCATGTTCAACTGACTCATATAACCAATGTACAGTAGATGGCAACCGAATCGACGTGCAGTGTTGCCAACAATGATTAACGAATTCGCCTGATACAAACATAATCAAAGTAGGTCCTTTAGTTACGAAATTATACGCCGTGTAAACTTATTTTCTGACCGCCCCATTTATCTCATATACATATACATATATATATATATATATATATATATATATATATATATATATATATATATATATATATATACGAGGGTACTTCAATAAGTACCCGCACATTTTATTTTGCTGATAACACTGGGGAACAAATTTTAACTTTTTTTTTGTTTCTTGGACGTGAACAGGTCGGTCTTATAGGATTTGTTCCGCTGATTCCGAATATAGCCGTAGAATTTCTCTATCACCCAAGGTTACTGAGAAATTTGTATTTTAATATTTATTCAAAAAGTGTATAGAAGTTAGTAAAAATACTTCATAAAAATTATATTAGTGGCAGATTGGTATTTAAAATATTCTTCTTAAAACTTCTTTGTCACTGATTTTCTCTTGTAGTTTTCATTAGGAGCTTCTCGCATCAATGTCCAGCAGTAATCAACTAACATTGCCGGATCCCACCTCCCTTGGTAGCGTTTCTCCATAGTAGCTATATCTTGGTGGAACCTTTCTCCATGCTCATCGCTTACGTCGCCGAGGTTTTCAGGGAAGAAATCTACAGTAAATGGGAGTGCAAGAAATGGATTTTTAGTGACATATTACATCCCAATAACCTATATGCTTCAATCATGTCCTGCACTATTTTTTCATAGTTAGAGGCTTTGATGTTCCCTAGAAAATTTGTGACAACATTCTTCATGGCCTCCCATGCCACTTTTTCTTTTCCTCTCAAGGCATCATCAAACTTTTGATCTTTCATGAGCTCTCTGATTTGGGGTCCAACATAGATCCCTTCTTTTATCTTTGCATCGCTAAGTCGTGAAAACTTTTTCTTGAAATATATGAATGCCTCATCTTCCTTGTCAATGCTTTGACAAAATTTTTCATGATGCCAAGTTTGATGTGAAGTGGCGGTAAGTATATTTTCTTGGAGTCAACTAAGGGTTCATGAGACACATTCTTCAGTCCTGGGATACATTTTTGACGAAGTGGCCAATCCTTTACAAAATAATGCGAATCTCTGGCTCTGCTGTCCCATTCACAAAGGAAGCAGCAGAACTTCGTATAACCGAGCTGCATTCCCAGAAGAAGCGCGACGACTTTTAAATCCCCACATATATACCAACGAAATTGGTCATAATTAATCTGCTGAAGGATGAGTTTCATATTTTCGTAAGATTCCTTCATGTGGACAGCGTGCCCTACAGGAATGGAAGGGTATTTATTTCCATTGTGAAGTAGTACAACCTTGAGGCTTAGCTTCGAAGAGTCAATAAATAAACGCCAATCTTCAGATTTGTGCTCATGACCGAGAGCTAACAGCAGTCCATTTACATTATTACAGTAGCATAAACCACCTGACGAGGAGAAATACTGCATCAGATCTTTTTGGCGAGTGCGGAACGCCGATATGCTTGTATCTTTTGCCAGCAAATTCCATTCACGTAACCTGGAGCCCAATAATTCCGCTTTCTTTTTCGGAAGGTCCAAATCTCTCACGAGATCATTCAGCATAACCTGCGTTATCATACGTGATTTATTTGATTCAGGTTGCTGAAAGTCTGTATCTTTAGTGTCATCAATTTCCATTGGTTCAACTTCAGACTCTTCATCCAGTGTCCATGACTTTGGGGGAGCTGGAATTGGGTTATCATCGTCATGTAGTACTGGTCTCATGGCAGATGCAAGATTTAGGTATTGAATTTTATGTTTATTTTTGGCAGAGAATCCTGAAACGTTAGTCATACAAAAATAGCAATCCGTTAGGTGATCCTTGGGCTCTCTCCAAATCATTGGTATGGCAAATGGCATAGATTTGCGGGTACCTTTAATCCAACCCCTAAGAGTGACGGCACAGGAAATGCATGATATATGAGGTGCCCAGGATTTGTCTTGGTCGTCTACCTTACATCCAAAATAAAGTTCGTAAGCCTTCTTCACGAGTGGGGTCATCGTCTTCCTCTGTGCCATTATGGTCAGTTCTCCACATACGTAGCAAAATGTATCTCTGGGATTAATACAGTTTCGATTCATGCTGGCGGAAAATTATTGAAATCACGGAAAACTTTTTGGAATGAAAAACCAATTTTTTCTACTATGAAAATTTTTAAAATTTGAGCAAAACTTGAAAAAAATTTCTTTCTTTTTATTAAAAATCTGTTTGTTTAAATAGCTATATATTTTTAATGCAAAAAATACTATTAAATATAGTTAACCTGGAAAAAAAGAAAGTAAAATTAAATTAGTACACTTAATTTTAACTAATATTTTGGGAAAACTTTGAGTAAATGGAAATATTATTTTCTCGAAAACTATGGGTGATAGAAAATTCTGAAAACATATTTGGAATCAGCATCAAACGTTCTATAAGAAACACCAAATAGTTTTCAGGAAACAAAAATGTTGTTCCCTAGTGTAATATAGTATATATAATATATACTCGTAATAACGAGCCAAACTGAGATCTATTGGCTTATTTAGGCTAGCAACAGTATAGGCTTATTTAGGCTACTCGTAGCTGTAACATATCGTACGAGTAGTGAGCATGGCTGCGCCGCTTTCAATTTGTACTCTGGAAGAACAGAGATCTGTGGTTCGTTTTTTGTGGCAGAAGGTGTGAATGGAGCTGAAATTCACACGCGTTTATGTGCTCAGTGTGGGAATAATGCGTTACCACGGCGAAGTGTGTACGAGTGGATTCAAATGTTCAAGGAAGGTCGGACATGTGTGACAGATGCTCAGCGCTCAGGATGACTGTCAACATCAACCAGTAGTGACAAGCAGGAAGAAGCCAGAGCCATGATTTTCGATGATAGAAGATTAATAATAAAAGAAATTGCATCGTCATTAGACATCAGTCAAGGGTTAGCCTATTCGATAGCACATGACATTCTTCGCTTTCACAAGGTTTGTGCAAGATGGGTGCCCAAACAGTTGACAGAAGAGCACAAGAGTAATCATATGGACATCTGCTCTCGTCTTTGGCGCGGTATCATAATGAAGGTGAAAACTTTTTGGAGCACATTGTCACTGGAGATGAAACCTGGATCCATCACTATGAACCAGAAAGCAAACGACAGAGCATGCAATGGAAGCATCCAACATCTCCCGTTGCAAAGAAGTTCAAAGCGCAACCGTCAGCAGGTAAAGTTATGCTAACACTGTTTTGGGATACACGAGGCCCGATCCTTGAACATTATCTAGAGCGTGGAACTACAGTAACAAGTGCATCGTATTCTGACATGCTTCGGAATGAGTTAAAGCAAGCAATTCGCACAAAACGGAGAGGGAGATTGTCGGAAGGTGTTATTCTGTTACATGACAATGCGCGCCCTCATACCGCTGCACAGACTAGAAAATGCCTTCAAGAACTTAAATTTGAAGTCCTCAACCATCCAGCCTACAGTTCAGACCTGGCACCTTCGGATTTTTACCTGTTTGGACCACTAAAAGACGCTTTGAGAGGTCAGCGATTCCAAGGCGATGATGACCTGAAGGAGGCGGTGCATGACTGGCTCCGCCCACAGCCAGAAACATTCTTTTGTGATGGCATTAGATCGCTGGACTAAGTGTATTGAGAAACAGGGAGACTATGTTGAGAAGTGATGTTTTATAATCTATCAGATGTGAAAATAAAATTGTGAAAATAAAAAGTGCTGATACTTATTGAATTACCAATTTATAATCGAAGTAAAGCCGCGCCTTGGTGACACAATTATTTTTATGTAATTTCATTCATTTAATCATTCCCATGCTAGTGTATGACTCTTTCCTTGCGAACAGACGGTTTCTTTGATTTCACTTTGGAAACACAATGGATTGTGAGACGCTTGGTTCTCCAATGTTCTCAGGTGCCGTCAACCGCTTGCGTGGTGGCGTAACCAGGTTCCGTTCCTTTGACTATATAAGAAGGGGATCAGTGCCCTTAAGACAGATTCGGAGGAAACCGGTCTCCCGGGTGGAGAGATGCATTCCACCTCGTTAGGGAATTGCTTTTGGAATTGGAAGATTAATGGGTTTTCAATTGGAGTGTGACTGTAGGGAAAAGGCAGTAGCTTAGCAATTGACTCATACAAGCTTGGAGATTCAAAATGGACAAGGATGTCTTAGAGGGGTTTCTGGCTTATTTAATATCTTACAATTAAGAAATAACTATTATTATATTTATAAAACTTTTATTATTAACTCTCTGTTCTGTGTAAAAGAAACATTTGATTCACTATAACTGATTAAATTTTATCTTGCCTAAATTCAAATTAAAAATCGTATTAGCCGTTGAGTTTTCTTTTCTTTTACTTTGATAACTGAGAAAAAGAAAATCACGAGCCCACACAGTGCTCTTCGATTGTGGGAATTCAAACATCGAGACGACTTTCTGCATCCAGGAGTACTTAAGTAATACTCTCTCTTCAGTAATCCATGTCATCCTGATTGCTCGAACCCGAGAAAGAGGCGTATTAAATGTATATATATATATATATATATATATATACACATATATATTTCGATTCTGTACAAGTGAAGCTAAAGACACTCTCTTTCGTACTTTCTGCAGTAATATATACGGACAGCAACTGTGGGTGAATTATAAAAAAGGTTCTGGCAGAACTCTAAATTTGCTGTACAACAGGTCGTTTAGACTCTTACATAAATTACCCCCGAGATGCTCAGCTTCGCAAATGTTTGCTACCCGCAGTGTCCCGAGCTTCCCGGAGGTAACAAGACGTGCTCAATACAGTCTAATGCAAAGAATTAAAAAATCAACCAACCTGATCATCCAAGCTATCCATGAGTCCTGCCATTTATCCTCTAAGCTATGGACTTCTTGGTAGAAAACGTCTCTCTGTAGCTCCACTTAATTTCGACATTACACTATTGTTTCTAATCAATTGTATATATTTCTATCCTTAGTATATGAACTGTCATTGTATTAATAATATTTGTCATATGGACTATAGTCTGTCAATAAACCTTTTCATTTTCATTTTCATTTTCATATATATATATATATACTGTACGTAATCTTATTGAATTTGCTTTTCTTTTATACTTAAAATGTCGTAACCACTCAATTTGCTTTAATCTTGCATTCATAAATGTTTTATTTATAAAGTTTTTGTTTAAAAGAAAAGTAAAAAAAGATTTGAATTCTAATCACAAATAACTGAATCAGTTCAACTATTTGGATTACAGTCATTTAAATTCTGAACAGAAATGTTGACTGCAGGTATTGTCTGACGTGACGTAGATTTCATATTCGTGAAGGTAAATTTAGTTTGTATCAAGATGATACCACTGTTCAAGTATTTCTTGTCGGCTGATTTGGCAAACTCGAAAAAGCGACAACATAGGGCGTCACAGAGGGTTTTCTTTAATCTGCGGGAAGAACGTATTCCGTTCCAGGGAAAGAATTTCGAGAGAATTTATATTATAAAAATACGTATGATATAAAAATTTTATTATCAAAGGAAAAGGATGAGATCTTTTAAACTATTTCTCCCCCCCTCCAAAGCTTCAACTTATCTTGAAAATTCTATTATATTCTATCATATTTCCGGTTTAAAAATTCGACCTAACCTAACCAATCCTCAAGGGCGTACAGTTGACATAACGATTTGTTAGGTTAGGTCGTGATATTTTAGTTATTTAGCCTTATAAAGCTAACTAGAGAAGGCCGGGGGCCCTGATCTTCAGGTGATCCAAAAATTCTATTACAGGGTTTTGCAGTCAACTTTCTTATATTTGCAAATCAACTGTCGCGAAAATATTTTCTTGAACTGTATTAAAGGTTCTAGAACTAAGATCAGCCATAGTTAGATAGTCCCATCAGTACAGTTTCCGTTTGTAATGGATAGACATTATTTTCGTCAAAATAGTTTGCCGTTAATTGGAGAGGAACCAGAGGCAGCAATCGAATGGCTCAAGCGCACCAGTTTCTTAAACTGGTATCTGCAAGAATTTATGTGGTGCGATAGATTTAATCGAAATGCTTTTAATACCTCGTAGAGGTAATTCTAAAAACGAGTATACCCTGAAAGACATTATAAATAAAGTGTCGACCCTCCGGGATAATGAGAATAATATTACCTTTTACGTTACTAACTTCCATAGAATACCGGTAATCTCTATGGGTGACGTAAACGTCTCGGTGCTCCTCAAACAGTATAATGAGGTACAAAAGTCGATAGTTGAACTGAAACACCAACGCGTAGTGTCAAATCAGAAAAACGCGATTTCGAAGGAACAGTTCCGGTCAGTTAGATGCGTTGAAAGAGACGCTCCTCCCAAAGCCCAGTTACTCGGAAGTAGTTCAGCAAGCCAGATCTCCAAGCCAAGAAGCGCGTCGGGCAGCGAGGGAAACGAAATCCCCGCCTCCAACTCCCCCCCCTGAAGGTGGGGTGGAAACGCAGCATGCAGGGATAGCGGTCAACCCCCCTCCCGTTCAGGAAAGGACCCCTGCTCCCGATCTCACAATGAGGAACAGGGACGGTCCAATGCCGAGAGTCGAGTCATCATTGCCCTCTTCCCTGCCTCCCAATGCAGAGGAGAGGTGTTCGATTACGCCTCGCTCGGTGCGCAGTTCCCCCCCCTCCCACCGAAGAAGGAGAGGCACGCGCGGCCGTCAGGGTATAAACACCGCTAAGAGACCCTCACCAAGCCACAGAGTAAGGGAGGGGCCTCCTATCCCCCAAAGGTTGTGCCACCCATCCCACAGGCAGGCGAACCCTGCCTCAGGGAGATCTAGGGAGCGGGACGGGTGGGTAACTGTTAATAGGCGCCCGTCCCAAAGGTCTCCTCAACCGGTCTCCGCGGCGAGGCCACCGATGGAGAATCTCACCCTATTTGTGTCGCGAATTCAGCTCTCGAACGAGGCAAGCGATATTCGACACATGATAGAAGAAATCATTGGTGAACACAGTACAGTGATAGTTAATAAACTAAACACGAAATCTCCATATTATAACTCATTTAAAGTAGTAATTAAAGGTGTAAATGCGCATTTCAACACGTATAATATGAGTCAATGGCCAGACGGTATTATTGTTAAGGAGTTTATTCACTTTTCCAGGAGATTTGATAATAGGAAAAATAATAATAATAATAATAATAATAATAATAGGCGCCCTAACGGTAATGCCTGAAAGTCGTAGTGTGTATCTCCTTCTTTCTCTTCGCTCGTTCCCGCCTCTATGCGGGGTCGGCGTTTCTGACCAGCCTCCTCCACACAGCCCGGTCCTGGGCTTCTTCCTCCGACAAACCCTTCTCCCTCAAATCGTCCCTCACCTTCTCCATCCACCTTCGCTTCGGTCTGCCTCTCTTTCTCCTGCCATGCACCTCCATATTCATCGTTCTCTTACCCACATAATCTTCGTCCCCTCTCATCACATGTCCATACCATTTCAGTCTACTTTCTTGTATCTTCCTCGAGATTTCTCCAACCTTTGTTGTGCCCCTTATCCTTTCATTCCTTACTCTATCCAACCTTGTCACTCCGCACATCCATCTCAGCATTCTCATCTCCGTTACATCTAGTCTTTTCTCATGATCTTTCTTTATAGCCCAAGACTCAGCCCCGTACATCATAGCCGGTCTTACCACAGTCTTATACACCTTTCCCTTAACCCTTGCGCCTATTCTTCGGTCACACAACACCCCTGAAACTTTCTTCCAATTTTTCCAACCAGATTGCACTCTGTGTGTTATTTCTGTGTCCAGCTCACCGTCCTCAGCCACTGTCGATCCCAAGTACGTAAACTTACTTACTCTCTTTAACCTCGCTCCCTCTAAACTAATTTCTGAGTCTTGATTTTCGTAGAACCTCAGGTACTCCGTTTTCTTTCTGCTGATTTTCAATCCTCTGTCTTCAAAAGCCCTCCTCCATTCCTCCAATTTTCTTTCTACTACTTCTCTCCTGTTGCTGCACAGAACAATATCGTCTGCAAAGAGCATACACCAAGGGGATTGATCTTTTATCCCCTGGGCCAACACATCCATAATCAAAACAAAAAGGTACGGGCTCAAAGAAGATCCCTGATGTAGACCAACCCTCACGGAGAACCATTCCGTTACACCTACACTACTCCTAACCTGGGTCCTTGCTCCTTCATACATACTTTGCACCAACCTAACGTACTTCTCCGGCACACCTTTCTCTCTCATACCCCTCCAAACCTCCTGGCGTGGCACTCTATCATATGCTTTCTCTAGGTCGATGAAAACCATGTGCAGTCCCTTTTGTCGCTCCCGGTGTTTCTCCATCAACTGCCTCAGTGCAAAAATCGCATCAGTTGTTCCCCTATCTGGCATAAAACCCAACTGCTCTTCCCCCACGGTTGTCTCTTCTCTTAACCTTTTCTCTATAATCCTTTCCCAAACCTTCATCGTGTGTGACATAAGCTTTATTCCCCTATAATTTCCACAATCCTGGATGTCCCCCTTCTCTTTGTAGATAGGTACGAGTGTACTATCCCCCCACTCCTCCGGCATTTCCTCTTGTTCATATATCTTCTGCATCAGATCCCACAATAGATCTATGCCCTCATCTCCCAAACAATTCCACGCCTCCACTGGTATCCCATCCGGTCCCAATGCCTTCCCCTTCTTCATTCCTTTTAACGCCACCTTCACCTCCTCCCTCTCACTCCTGAAGTTAACCCTTGATTTGGAACACCATCTTCAAAAATAACCCTTGGGTTTTCCTCATTTAACAGATGTTCAAAATAACTCTTCCATCTATCCATGATTTTATCCTGATCCTTTAAGACCACTCCCTGCCCATCCTTACCTGTTTAAGTAAAATCTTTACTCGCCTTATCCCTAGCCTTCGCTATTCTAAGGATCTTTCTCTCTCCCGCCGGTGTCTCCAACTCTTTATATACTTCATCCATCGCCTGCGCCTTGGCTCTTGCCACTCCCTTCTTCGCCTCCTTTTTCGCCTGCCTATAGCTTTCTCTATCCTCTTGTCTACAAGATGTGTCGCACTAATAATAATAATAATCTTACTAATAATAAATTCTCTATCAGTCATGGCGGATAACTTGTTGAAAATAGTCTCATATAATGTAAGGTCAGTGAGGAATTCAACTGTAGATGTTCATAAAATCTGCGACAGTGCAGATTTGATACTCCTGCAGGAGCATTGGCTACCTAAGCAAGAGCTAAAATTCCTCTCTACCATCCATGATGATTTTATGTACCATGTGTCATCAGCAGTAGACTTGTCAGATGAATTAATGTACAGTAGGTCTTTTGGTGGTGTTGCTTTCTTATTAAGGAAAAATTTGTCAAAACATATAAGATTTTTAACAAGCGATAATGTAAGGTGTTAGGCTTTGAATTACAAGTGAACAATGATTGCATATTAATTGTAAACTGC
Source organism: Bathynomus jamesi (assembly GCA_023014485.1). Classification (NCBI taxonomy): domain Eukaryota; kingdom Metazoa; phylum Arthropoda; class Malacostraca; order Isopoda; family Cirolanidae; genus Bathynomus; species Bathynomus jamesi. The sequence goes on from JAJOZX010000688.1 coordinate 690,525, forward strand.
TATTTACCATACAACAACGGCAGTAATCTAGATGAATACTGTACATTGATTTGCTGTACAAAATTAAGTCATTATCAGATAACCCCACATATTCTCACTGTATAATAATGAGGGACTTTAACGCACATGTGAACTCGGAATTCTTTGTAGAATTGGGTAGCATGTGCGAGTCGGCCAATTTAAGTATAATGATGTAGATGTATTAGGGGTAGCCAATGGTAATTTTACATACGTTAGCGATATGAGTGGTACCACCAGGTGGATTGATCATTGTCTCAATAGAAATAATCTAAAGGATCGAATTGTTAGAGTTCATATTTTGCATGATCTCCTTGCATGTCGATTGGTCCAATGTTAATATGCAGCAGAGAATAGAATACAAAGACAGAACATGTCACCTCTTTAATAATTTAGAAATTTTGCGCCTTGCCTGTAATAATTCTTGCTCAAATGATTCTCACTGTAAACTCATAGATAGGTATTATAGTAAGATAGTATCCCTGTTAAGAGAAGCAGGAAGCCCCTGATTAAATCTTACAACTATCATACTAAGGTTATTCCTGGATGGAATGATTTTATTGCACCCCTGAAGAGGGAATCAAAAGACGCCTATGAGTTTTGGTGCTTTCATGGTAGACCCAGATTAGGACCAGTATACATGAATATGTGTAGAAGTCGGGGTCAGTATAAGGCTGCCATAAGGCGATGTAAACAGGAAGAAGAGTCTATTCGAGCATCAAAAGCCTGTGAAGCTCGTATAAATAACGATAATAACAAATTTTGGAAATTTGTTAAGAATCAAAAGGGTGTCAAAAATGTCTTCCATCCGACAATCGATGGGGTGTCGGGGGAGGATGAAATTGCAAAGCTGTGGAAAAACCACTACAGTGTGAGTAGGGATAATCTTAAAATAGATTGCAGCGAAACGATTGTGGGAGGGACAAGGGAAAATATTTTGATATCATTTTCTGAAGTAATGAGGTTAATTAAAGAGTTAAAGACTGGTTCTGCGTCAGGGGTAGATGACATATCGAAAGAGCACTTAAAATATGCAACTGACGTAGTATGTCTGCATATATCATTGCTCTTATCAGCCATGCTTGCTCATAGCTATATCCCTGCAGAGTTCATGAGGGTATATATCTTGCCCCTGGTCAAAAATAAGTTCGGAGACATTCTGTCCAGCAATAATTACAGGCCTATTGTAAAAGGTCCCACTCAACTGACCTATGTGTGAATGTACTTAAAGAAACAATATCTAAATACATTGACAGTAATTCAACCATTTATAGCTGTTTTCTAGATATAAGTAAGACATATGATAGGGTGAACCACAATATTTTATTTTCAAAACTAGAAGACAGGAAGGTTCCCACGTACATATTAAATTTATTGAAATTTTGGTATTCCCACCAATCTCTCACTGTTAGGTGGGGCAATGTACTATCCGAGTGTTTTGGCTCCTCTTGCGGGGTGAGACAAGGCTCCTTGCTCTCCCCTTTGCTGTTTAATGTGCATATTGACAGATTAATTGCTTCACTTAATGAGGTAACAGTGGGATGTTGTATAGATAACACAAGGATAAATAACTTAGTTTATGCCGATGATATGCTGTTAGTAAGTCCCGCTGTTAAAGGTCTGAATCGGCTACTAAATGTCTGCGAAGTGTATTCGCAGAAACATGATATTCTTTTTAATGTTACAAAAACTAAGGTTATGCAATTTCATCCTAAAAGCTGTATTCAGCCAGCTGATATAAGGTTTAAAATGAATGGTGAAGTAATTGAGGAAGTACAAGAGTTTAAATATTTGGGCCAAACTATTACCAGCTCCTTGAGTGATGACTCGGATATAAGAATACAATCTCGAAGCCTGTGTGCTAAAGCGAACATGACCATAAGGAACTTTTGTTTCTGTACAAGTGAAGCTAAAGACACACTCTTTCGTACTTTCTGCAGTCATATATACGGTCAGCAACTTTGGGTGAATTATAAAAAAGGTTCTGGCAGAATCCTAAATTTGCTGGACAACAGGTCGTTTAGACTCTTACATAAATTACCCCGAGATGCTCAGCTTCGCAAATGTTTGCTACCCGGAATGTCCCGAGCTTCCCGAAGGTAATAAGACATGATCAACACAGTCTAATACAAAGAATTAAAAATTCAACCAACCCGATCATCCAAGCTATCCATGAGTCCTGCCATTTATCCTCTAAGCTATGGATTTCTTGGTACGAAAACGTCTGTCTGTAGCTCCACTTAACTTCGACAGTGCATTATTATTTCTAATCAATTGTATTATTTCTATCCTTAGTATATGAACTGCCATTGTATTAATAATATTTGTCATATGAACTATAGTCTGCCAATAAGCCTTTTCATTTTCATTAAAATATTTTTATCCTATGTAAATAATGGTTCTCTATTTATTATATGTTTGCAATAAATAATAAATTTGTTGTTATTGGTTTCTTATCTTATTTTGGTTCATTTGCAGAGTTTAAACTTTGGGGGGGATATAGTTGTAAAGATCAACATTGGGGTGGTGATTATTGAAAAGAGTATGTTGGCGGGGAAATATCATAGTTTAAAAGATCCAAAGGATGTGTCTGAAGCGTGAACGACGGATATAAGAAATTGTCAACAACAAAGCGAGACAATCATCAACAATTGAATTTTGGGGGTATATTTGCAAAAATTAACTTATATTGAAATATTTGACATGTGAATAAAATTAATGGGTACGAGTACATTAGCACAAGTCTTTCACTGGTTTCATTGTAGTTACTTACAATAAACGTGTACGTATATATTATTAATATCATGTGCATATATGGACGGTATGTACAACGTATGAGACCCCATATAACGCCAACATGACTTTGGTACCAAAGGTGGTATTACAAAGAGGGAGGGGTTGGAGCACTGTATATATATATATACATATATATATACTGTACATTAGGGTGGATCGATTTTACATTTTTTTCGATTTCCATATTCTAATAGAGACAAAAACTTGCGCATGCATGAGAAAATAGCCTCTGCAAAATCTTAGCTTAATAGGTAATCATCTTCTGCCCCCAGCAGAGCGATGAAAATCATATTTTAGTAGTCAAAAACGTATTTTTAAACCCTAGCCTCGAGTCATAAAATTTTGCGTGTGTGTTATTTCATGCCTAAGCAACGATATAAATGCTATGGGAAATATATAAATGCATTATTTAAGACAAAGGACCGATCTGAAAATATGTATAATATACATATTTTCAGATCGGCTCTTTGTCTTAAATAATGCATTTATATATTTCCCATAGCATTTATATCGTTGCTTAGGCATGAAATAACACGCACGCAAAATTTTATGACTCTAGGCTAGGGTTTAAAAATACGTTTTTGACTACTAAAATATGATTTTTATCGCTCTGCCGGGGGCAGAAGATGATTACCTATTAAGCTAAGATTTTGCAGAGGCTATTTTCTCATGCATGCGCAAGTTTTTGTCTCTATTAGAATATGGAAATCGAAAAAAATGCAAAATCGATCCACCCTACTGTACATATGGAAAAGCCATCTTTAAGGATGGGATGAAGATGCGCCCTCGGTTGTGTAGTGGTTAGAGTCACTGACTACGAATCCATCGGCGCAGGATCGAGACCCGGTAACGGCAGGTCGCGCACAGCAAAACCCAGCTGTTCGTCCTTCCACACAATAAAAAATTGGTTGGTAGATAAATGGGTACCCTGGGTACCCTAGTGGTTAAGACGCTGGGCTGCTGGTGGGGCGTGGTTCGGATTCCACGTTAAACTATTGGTCTAAGGTGGAGTGACAAGCTTGACTTTCGTCAGAATGAACAATTCGGGCGGAAGCAAAACCAAGGTTAACCAAGGTTTAAGAGTAAGACAACGGAAGAGATACTAATTACTTCAGAGGAGAAGACGCTGGAAATTGTGGAAAGACATGTTCCAAAAATGCAACGAATAGGAAAGAGAAGTAAGTTCGAGAGACAAAAAAGGTCAATGTTCCGAAAGAGAAAACGAGTGACTGTAAAATTGAGAAACTGCAAAGAAAACATCAGAAAAACATTAAACGATAAACTGGGGAGCATAGATTGCGTCATACAGGATCAAAATGAGAAACATACAGAGAAAGAAGATGATGCTATAGAAGCGATAAAGGTGACCTCAAAGTACTTCTATAATTTTACAAAAAGAAAGTCGAAAAATCACACGACTATGGGACCTTCGGAAAATGAAAACACTGTTTTATTCGATAATTATCGAATAAAACAGTGTTTTCATACCTCTTTAGATTATAATCTAAAGAGGTATCTGAATTATTAATAGCTCAGAATTAATCCCTTTCAGTATCCCAAAAACTGAAAAACTAATATGCATCGAAGCGGATTCTTTGAAGAAGAAATACAAGGGGAAAGTATAACGGATTTCGACTTTACAACAGATGATACTACACAGCTATAGGGAAATTAAAAGCACACTCGGCAGCAGGCCCGAACGAATGGAATGCCACACGGATCAAAAACTGCAAGAATGCAATCGCTGAGCCCCTATTTTGGATATGGAGACGATTAGACACAGGAGAAATACCGAGCATCCTGAAGAGAGCGACCATAGTTCCAATATATGATAATAAATTAGAAGATCGATCTGAGGCCAAAAACTATAGGCCAGTGTCGCTTACATTTCATCTCACGAAATTATTTGAACTAATAGATACAAAAAAAAATCTATGAATTTTGGGAAACTCGGAAATAATGAAATGATAACCAAGATCATGCCTATCACAACTAATGGAACAATATAACAACATTATTGATGCACTTGAAAGTAATGAAATCTATGAAGTGAACACAGACTGTTAAGGTGTTCGACGAGTGTGACCATGGAATCATAGCACTTACTGTAAAATGAGATATATGGAAATAACAGGAAAAGTAGGAAAATGGACATATAATTTCCTCAGTGAGAGGCAGCAAGTCATTACAGTTAATGATTCCTCAATTGAAAACACTGATTATACCAAGTTGGAATACTGCTCGGACGTAACATTCCCACATAAAAAAAGACATTAATCAACTAGAAGGGATTTAGAGAAACTCCACTGCCAAGATCAATGGATGAAAAGAGCTAAATTTCTATGAAAGGTTACGTGAATTAAACTTATATTCACTGGAAAGAAGAAGAGATAGTTAACTAGCCTTACTCTTACTTTGAACCTTATGACCATTCAAACAAGAGTAGAAAGTAGAAAAGAGAGAATGTGTTGTGTTCCCAAATTAAAAGCAAGACAGGAAACATCCTTAACCCTTAAGGAAAATAGTTTTGTTGTGAGAGGACCAAGACTGTTTAATCAGCTGCCTAAAGAGCTAAGGAACATGAGTGGTGTAGCGGTGGATATCTTCAAAGGAAGACTAGACGCCTATCTCAGAACAATCCCAGATGAGCCGGGCGTACCTGGCTATGTGAGGTGGAGAGCACAATTCTCCACTTCACCAGGCCAGCTCAAAAGGAAGGTCAACAATCTTAACCTTTGTGAAATGAGAAATCGTCGCACGGAACATTTGAAAGGTTGAAAGGTATATAAACAGACGGTTGACAAAAGTAAATAGACAACTTCATTTTTTCCATAGTTTTTGATTGGTAATAAAAGTCAATAAGTAATAACAGATTTACTGAATCAATTTATTTAGAATCGCATTGCTTTCCCCTTTGCATTATATAAAGCTGGCACACGTTCTGGCATTCCAATGATGAGCTCTCAAATTCATTCTTGAGGACAATCATCGTGGTGACGATTTACTCTCTCTCTCTCTCTCTCTCTCTCTCTCTCTCTCTCTCTCTCTCTCTCTCTCTCTCACTCTCTCTCTCGTCTATATATATATATATATATATATATATATATACTGTATACACACACACACACACAGTATATCCCTATATTTGCGGAACAGCTTTTCTTTTAAACATGTTTGGTTGAATAATCGACCGTAGTTCTTATTTATTAATTTATTATTGGTTTTCTCAAATTTCCGTGACATTCTTCAGTAATGTTGGTAAATTATAAGCAACATTTCCAAAATTTTCTGACGTTTCGCTCTGTCCTCGAGCATCTTCAGGGAATTCTGCTGGAGCCATCTTTGTATGTGTTCTGCGTAGAATGAAAATTTTTTGTCAGGGCGCTCTCTTTTATAGCTCATTTCGGAGGTTTCCCTGCAGTTTCACATACGTGTACTCACGGGATTGGTCAATTTCGTACGTGTAACTTGAGGATTCGTTCTTGCCCGGTTCGCTGATTGTTTATTTTCGGGGAAGTCTAAATTATTATCATTGCTTCGATGATATGAAGTTTTTTCTCATCCCTTATTTGTGTTACCACCTTTGTCACTTCCACTATCTGTTGTCTGGTGAGGTTTATTTTGTGTATGTTCCACATGTGATCTTACGGACTTCCTTCTTGTAAGTGTATTGTTAGCCTTCTTGACAGTGTTGTTATGGTTGAGCCCACGTATCTCATGTTTCCTTGAAGTTTGCAATATTCGTTCGGGCATTGAAATTCATAAACTATAGTACGTGGGATTTTTGTAGATTTTAAGTTTTTTGAGTGATGTTATTTTTCATGAATAAGTTTTTAGTCTTCATGTTTCGGTAGTAGATGGCAAGCGATATTTTATTATAATTTCTACATCTGACGTTTTCCTTTACTATTTTCCTTATTACTCTTTTGTCAGTTTTATATGCAGGCGACATTTGGTTTTTGGTAAAAAAATTTGTGAACAGCGCTGTTACGAGTCTCCTCTTTTCTTGTCTGATTGCTTTCCGTTGTATTTGCCTCCCTTTCATTTTCAATTTTTAATTTCTCGTTCTGTTTCGGTGTTTGTGAAACCGTTGTTAATTAGTAGCTGCTTTAAGCTTTTAATCTCTTGGTGGAAGATCGTCCAATGAGGTGAGATTTTTTTAGCTCTGTGTAGGAGTGCTTTTATTATACCAAGTTTATATTTCGTTGGGCAATCGCCATTTGCATTTAAACATTTTCCTCTGTCCGTAGGTTTTTTGCATATGCTGGTCGTGTAGCAATCGCCGTCGTCCCAGCCCCAACTTACGGAATTGCAAAACAACTTAATAAAATCATCTCCAAATATATACCAGCAAAACACATACTCAAATCTACAGATGAATGTCTACAACTGCTCAGAGGCACCCGACCACAAGGCATATGGCATCGTTGGATGTAGAAAGTTTATTTACAAACGTCCCAGTAGAGGCATCAACCAAGATTATAATCGAGAACGTTTACAACCACCAGACCATGCTACCACCGACCATTCCCAAAGAAATAATGAAAAAGCTGCAGAAGATCTTCAAAACGGAAGCGGCTTTCCGATGCAAAGACGGAACGCTATACCAACAAGTAGATGGAATCTTGATGGGAAACCCCTTGGGACCCACCTACGCTAACTACTACATGTACCATGTGGAAAACAAAGTGCTATACTGCCGATACGTGCATGACATATTCGTTACCACCGATAATGAAACAGAACTTCTAGAACTAAAAGCATCATTGGCAGAAGAATCAGGCTTAACATTCACTTATGAGTTAAGCATCAACAGGAAAATCCACGATTCATGAGCCAGATACACAAAACATCGTCGACGTACCACAACCATGGGATGCCAACCCCAAGGATTCTCGGAATGTAAGTAATTTCGAAAAACTCCATATAAATATGGTGGGTTCTATTACCTATAAACTCTCCAAATGGCTTGTCAAAGTCTTGTCTCCCATTCTCAGAACTATCTCTGATTCACATGTAAAAAATTCCATGGATCTTACTAAAAAATTGGATAATGTACGCACTGAAACCAACGATAGATTGATCACTGTAGGGTGGATCGATTTTACATTTTGTTCGATTTCCATATTCTAATAGAGACAAAAACTTGCGCATGCATGAGAAAATAGCCTCTGCAAAATCTTGGTTTAATAGGTAATCATCTTCTGCCCCCGGCAGAGCGATGAAAATCATATTTTAGTAGTCAAAAACGTATTTTTAAACCCTAGCCTAGAGTCATAAAATTTTGCGTGTGTGTTATTTCAGGCCTAAGCAACGATATAAATGCTATGGGAAATATATAAATGCATTATTTAAGACAAAGAGCCGATCTGAAAATATGTATAATATACATGTAAAATCGATCCACCCTATAATGATCAGTTTTGACGTTTGTTCATTGTTTACAAAAGTGCCGATTGACGATATGCTTGACTTTCTCTCCCGAGAATTACATAAGTACGACCTGCCACTGCCTGCACACATCGTTTTGGAACTCATTAACATTGCGTCAAAGATTGTAAATTCACTTTCAATAGCAAGTATTATCAACAGGTTTTTGGGATGGTCATGGGCAACCCCTTGTCGCCCCTCCTCTCCAATATTTATATGGAGTTTATCGAAATTACTTACATTCCGAGAATCCTGGGGGTTGGCATCCCATGGTTGTGGTACGTCGACGATATTTTGTGTATCTGGCACATGAATCGTAACTGGATGACTTCCTTCTTCAGTCAAATGATCAAGTCCCCTCCAATAAGTTTACTTTAGAAGTAGAACAAGACAACTCAATCCCGTTTTTGGATGTGCTTGTACAGAGGGAAAGCCCAGGTTTTAAGTTTAGTATCTATCGGAAAAAAAAAAAATTTGTCCTACGTACACTTTTACTCTGGACATGACACCCCTTTAAGAAAGCCATATTTTCTTCAATATTTCTCCGCGCTCTTAGGATCGCCAGTTCGGAATACATGGATGCCGAACTGGAAAAAATCAACGGTATTGGAAGTGATCTGTGCTACCCACCTGCGTTTATGGAATCTTGTCTTAACAAAGCAAAACGAACCTTCTATCGTGTGAATAATAACACTCGCACTTTTTCAAAGAATATTTTAGTACTTCCATTTTTCCCAGCCTTTTTAGGCATTGCTAATGTACTTAAACTTTTGAATATTAATGTAGTATTTTCGTATAACAATATGGTGAAAAATATCATAGTTAAAAATAGCCCTACCAATAACTCAGTCATTATCTATAAATTTGGTTGTAAACAATGTCATTGCTTTTACATTGGTCAGACGGGAAAGGATTTGCACACGCGTGTAAAAACAGCATCAATATTCCGTTAGAACAGGACAGTCGTCCAGTGCCCTTTTTGTCCATTTGTCAGTTATCCCACTGTATTCATTGGAATAATGCTTCAGTTTTGTTTCACTCTAGCAACATTGTTAACAGAAATATTCTTGAGTTTGCTTTTATCCAACTTACAAATAACTTTAACATGAGCCAAGGTCTTTTTCCACTTGATCCTTTTGTTTTGAATTCGTTCAGAACGGATTTAGACAAGAAGGGCAGAGTGCTAAACCTTTGGTAATTTTCCCACTGTATTGATTGGAATAATGCTTCAGTTTTGTTTCACTCTAGCAACATTGTTAACAGAAATATTCTTGAGTCTGCTTTTATCCAACTTACAAATAACTTTAACATGAGCCAAGGTCTTTTTCCACTTGATCCTTTTGTTTTGAATTCGTTCAGAACGGATTTAGACAAGAAGGGCAGAGTGCTAAACCTTTGGTAATTTTCCCTTATAAATTTGTATGCTCCTCTTACAATTTTTATTTTTAAATTTATATTTATATTTTTTTTATTTTTTGTGACCTATATATAATTCAGGCATTATCTATAAAATTGGTTGTAAACAATCCATTTGATCCTGTTGTTTTGAATTCGTTCAGAACGGATTTAGACAAGAAGGGCAAAGTACTAAAATTGGTAGTTTTTCGTTACAAATTTGTATGCTCCTCCCACAATTTTTATTTCTATATTTATTATTATATATAGATTTTTTTTGTGACCTATATAAAATTATAGTCTCGAACTCTTTATTTACTTCAGTGTTCCTGAAGATGTCATTAGAATTAGACGAAAGCGCTTGAGCACCATTCTGTGTTTCCTTTCCTTCGTGGGTTTTTTTTAATCATAAATATTTTTCACGTGTTACTTTCGTGAAATAATTTTCATATATATATATATATATATATATATATATATATATATATATATATATATATATATATACAGTGGCGTTCAAAAGTCTGCGTCCACCTTATAATCACCCAATTTATTGTAAATTGTACAAATATATATGGTAATTAGTGATGTAGCGGATGTCATTTTTTCACATCCGCGGATGCGGATGAGGATGTTTGATTTCAACATCCGCGGATGCGGATGCGGATGCGGATGTCTACATTTTCGTTATTTTTAGGATATATTCGAGATTTGTTGTGTTTAACGTATATAATAAGTTATTATATAGAGAGAGCTGTAGCTATAATGTAGTATAATTGATTAATTGTACAATAATTGCTGTACTTTTCTCTGAACATATAAAATAATATCAAGCATCTAACTAATATAGAAATCAATTAGTGAATTCGTCTGCAAATAAATTCGTTATATTTTGTTGAGTTTCAGCCACAATTAGAAACCATAATTGTGTTACCAGGATGCGGGACGTGAACCCAACTCAAATGCACCCCACCGACCTCTTTCCCCAACCTCCACCCTTATAGAAAGAGATCTTTAATTAGCTTGATAACTATTTATATTAAGTTTAAAGTTTTATTAGGCATATTTATAAATGAGTAATTAAAATAAAGTAAACTAAGATGTTCATCGTTTAATGTTCAAACTTAATTATAGGAAGGTTATGCTTAAGGAACATTAATTTTTCTGCCTTTTCTGCTGCCAGTCTGTTTCTCTTTTCATCATATATTAATCCAGCACTGCTAAATAATCTCTCGCTTGGTACGTTTGTTGGAGGACAGGCTAAATGTTTCCTTGCAAGTTTACTCAAGTATGGATAGATATTCTGCGTATTTTTCCACCAACTAGTAGGATTGTCACATGCAGTCAGGCGTTTTTCTTGGTGATAGCTCTCGATCATTTTTACTACATCTTTTGACATCGCGTAGGTCTCGTCATTGCTGCTTGACTCAAGAAACTGAGAGACAGATTCTGTGATAGATTTGCTTGTTGAAGGTGTTGGTTCTGTCACTGAAACTTTTATTCTTTTGGTGGGTGGCGAAGCGACAGATTCAAGAGATTGAAGCTCTTCAACTGCTTTGCCAAGTGATGATTTAACTCGTTCTAATGTACTAGGTGAAAATAACTTAGCTTTGTAACGTGGATCTAAGTAGGTTGCAAGAGAGTAACTTCATACAAGAACAGCCTCTCGTCTTGTCGCTTGCATCACTTTTGCGCACAATGAACTAGTTCTATTAATATTGTAGAATTTGATAATTTCCGCTTATTAATGACATTTTATCTCAACGGTCCACATCCGCACGACATCCGCAGTCCAAAGTGCGGATGCGGGTGCGGATGCGGATGCGAGAAAATGTGCGGATGTTCCGCGGATGCGGATGCGGATGCGACCTACATCACTAATGGTAATTACAACAAAATTTGATATTTTATTGTTACATTAGTGCTTCTAAATGGAATTATTATAAATTAGTAAAGAAATTAACAACTTAATGGCATAATGTTATTAATAACACAGGCCTCCAAATGAGAACTTTGTAAGAGTTGTTTTCTTACTAATAACTGATTTTATAAAATTCAACTACGCTGATTTCGAATGAGGTGTCCATTTTTTTCTATCACGTAAGGATTTTCTGCAAACTGGAAGGGAAAGAACGACAACATAAATAAATATTATTTATTTCAATTTACATTAAGTACCCATTTCGCTTTGTTATACTAATCACTAGGGCGGTCAAAAGTCAATAAAGTCAAATTGTTTCCTATGGGGAACTTTTCGCTGAAACGACTGAAAATGCAATAAAAACACCTGTAGGGGGTATATTACCAAAGTTAATAGGTCAACCAAAAGTCAACTTTTACCTGTTAGGTCAAAAAATAGCAATGAGGTAAATAAAGTCAATTTTTTGGAATAAATAATTAAAATAACTAAAAATTGGAAAGAAGGAATTGTTTGCTGAAATAGGAACTCCTCCAGAACCGATTGTAACACGTTGGGCAAGCTGGCTGAACGCTGCTTTTTATCATGCAGACAATTTTCCAAATGTGAAGACAATTGTGGAAAATTTTGAAGATGAAGGAATCATTGTTCAGAAGGCTAAAGAGAGTGTTGCTAATGAAAAACTGCCAAAGCAACTAATGTCAATCAAAATGAATTATAGTTTGATTGCTAGCTTAGTGACTAGGATGGAAGCATCTGATTGCACCATTAGAGAGGCATATGAAACCATTTCTTCTATCAACCTTGGCGAAGATATGTGTTCAGTCAAACAATACATTGAAACAAGACTCAAGACAAATGGTATTCGTGAAATAATTAACCTCAGTAGACCTGAAATCTCACCAACAGTTTATGGTCAGCTTTTGCAATGTCAACCAACAACTGCCGCTGTAGAGAGATCTTTCTCCATGCTTAATAAATTATTAAGTAAGGATCGCAATTTTTTGCCAGAAAATGTCGGCAAATACTTCATAATTTACCACAATCGGTCAACTGATGTAGAAGAGCAAGAATAAGTAATTAAAGTATCGTTTTTATTATTGAAAGTAAAGGCAACTTTATAAGTCAATTTTTTCAATTCGTAAGGTCAACTTTCTTAATTTTTTCGGTCAACTTTTGACTGCCCTACTAATCACAAATGCAAGCAACTTTAAAAAGAAAGAAGACTATTAACGTCAATTACATAATTATTCATCTTTATTTGTCCTGAGTTTTCTTGTGAGATCTATGCCTTTTAGTCTCGAATGTTCGTGCTGTTCTTTTTCTTTCCTGTAATAATTCTGGAGTATCCAGTTTCAACATCCAGCAGTAATCAGCCATCATGCTGATGTCCCACCTTCCCTGATATCTCTTCTCCATTTCTTTGAAACCGTTCGCCTTGTTCTTCACTGAGTGCTCCGAGAATTCTCAGGGAAGTAATCGAAGTGTGAATGTAAGAAATGTAATGTTTTGGTAATTTGGGTCCTTGTTCCTCAAAAATTTGTTGATAACATCTTTAAAAGCAATCCACGCTTCTTTCTCAAGATTGTTCAGTGTTCTTTCAAAGTGTTCATCCAAAGTCAGTTTTCTTATCTGGGGACCAACGAAAATTCCTTCTTTCAATTTTGCTTCTGAAAGAGTTGGGAATCTACCACACAGATACTTAAAACAATCTCCATCTTCGTCCAAGGCCTTAACAAATTACTTCATCTAGACCAATTTTATGTGAAGTGGAGGTGAAAGGACTGTCTTCGTGTCAACCAAATTTTCACGCTGAATGTTTTTAGAACCAGATGTCAGGTTGACTCTGCGTGGCCATTCCTTTTTAATCCAGTGCTGAGTTCTTGCTCGTCTATCCCATTCACACAAAAAACATGGAAACTTCGTATAACCTGGTTGTTCACCTAACAGCATACAAATCGTGTTCTTTGTCTTTAAGTATTAATTCCGAAACATTGTTGCAATATACTACCAGTGAATTTTCTTGAGAAAAATATAGGATGAATTCTTTTTCTCGATTTCTGTACCAGTAAAATGACGTCTCGGGAAAAAGCAAGTTCTTTGTACGAAATCTGGATCCCAAAATCTCTGAAGAATCCTTCGAGAGACACAAATCTCTTACCAAATCATGGTGTTTCGGTTTGAAAACAATCAATATCATCGTTTCCATCTTCATCAGGCACCAAATAAGATGAAGTTAAATCAAGAGTATTTGATTTAGTAGGTACAGGTATACCAGGTCCATGAGCAACAGGTCTTATAGCAGATTGAAAGTTTGGATAAGAAATTTCCTTTTTATTTTTAGTATTGAAGCTTTGCACGTTACATGAGCAAAAATAGCAGTCATTGCTGTGAGTTCTTGGCTCACGCCAGACCATTGGAATTCCAAAAGGTAAAGAATCCTTTTTACCTTCACTCCACAGTCTAAGTTGTTCAACACAAACACTGCAAACTTTATGTGGAGCCCATGATTTGTCTTGATCCCCAAGCTTCATTCTGAAGTACGCATAATATGCTTTCTTGACGAAGTCTCTAATATCTCGTCTTTGTTTTTTCACAGTAAATTTTCCACAAATATAACAGAAAATGTTTGGGCTATTTACACACCTTCTGGTTGCCATAGTGACAAATAAAAAAATTTCAGAGAAATATAGTCACTGCGCACCTTTGAATAATAAAGAACTATCACCTCGCACGGACTAGAGAGACTGACTCATCTCGTGGCTTGTCAATCACTTACATACCAGCAGTGCATTTGTCGAATGTTCTTGAAGACGCTATGACGTCATTTCTTATCTGGAAGCATTTATAGCAGTAGTTTTTAATCGAAATTTAATTGAGTCAATTTTAATGAAAATTACTTACATATGCAATATGAAATATGACATTTTGTAAAAAATCTGTACGTGATGGCGAAAAATGAATATTATTTACAGAATCAGCGTGCAAAAATTACTGTATAAGTGATAAAATATTTCGGACAACAAAACTATCGCAGGCCTGTGTAATAATCGATATGACTTCCTTTTGCTTTAATGACAGCTTCCACTCTGTTAGGAATAGACTCGACAAGTTTCTGGATAACACTTTGTGCTTTGCCGTTCCAGCATTCTTCTACATTCTCCCAGAGAGAATCAAGAGAAGTGACATTCGTTTTAGCTTTCAGATTCTTCAAATGGTCCCAAAGATGCTCTATTGGATTGAGATCAGGATTTTTTGGAGGAAACTTCATAACTGACCACAAAGCCTCAATCCTGATGGTATTGTATGTCTCACTAGTATGGAGTGGTACTTCTCTTTTGTGAGAGTGTAAGTGATTCTGTGAAGATCTCCAACTCCAGAATAACTGAAACAACTCCAAACTTGAATGTTGCATCTACCATGCTTTACTGAATGTTTTATGCAGAGATCTTTCAGTTTTTCGTTGGTTCTACGTCTAACATAAACTATTCTATGAGACCCAAAAAGTTCCACTTTTGATTCATTAGTAAAAAGAACTTCTTTCTAGTCGTCTGCAGTAAAATTTCGATATTCTCTTGCCCATTCCAATCGGCCTTTTTGCAAAAGAGCCAAAAAGACTGCGCTTTTGCATAATGGCATTAAATGCCAGGCCACTTTACAAACAGGCCGGCATATTGGCCATTTTGCAAAATGAGTGGCCGGCCATTTTGCGAAAAGGCAGAACTGCAGTTAAGAGATTCAATCCAGTTCGAGTGAACTTACTGAATGACCAGTTAGGTTAATTGAATGCCCGGTTAGGTCAACTGTCCGCCCTTTACGATTGGTTAGGGTAAGTCGTGATATTTTCGTTAAACAACGAAAATATCACGATTTACCCTAATCAATCGTCAAGGGCGGACAGTTGAGTTAACAGGACATTTAATTGACCTAATCGGGCATTCAATGTCCAGTTGAACACAGCTTCGAAGAGTATACGACAGGACGCCTCCGAAGTTCTGCCTTTTCGCAAAATGGCAAATATGCCGGCCTGTTTGCAAAGTGGCCTGGCATTTAATGCCTTTACGCAAAAAGGCCGATTTCGCAAAAAGGCCGTAACACACACACACACACACACACACACATATATATATATATATATATATATATATATATATATATACAAACAGTAAATGTACAGTAATTATATATATATATATATATATATATATATATATATATATATATATATATATGATAACTTGATTCAGAAGCTTCTTAGAGAAATGTAACTTAAGGCTGAAGAGGAAAGCCCAGGTGTGTAGCATTCCTATTCGAGAAATGTGACAAGTACAGATAGACGTTTCGGAAATACATTTCCATCTTCCATTTTGAGTCCTATAAAGAATATTAAATGAAATTGAAAAGTTTAATGGCACACTATAGTTCATATGACAAATATTAATAATACAATGAGAGTTCACATACTAAGGATAGAAATATACTATACAATTGATTAGAAATAATACAGTAATGTCGTAGTTAAGTGGAACTACAGACAGACGTTTTCCTACCATGAATTCCATAGCTTAGACATCAAACGACAGGACTCATGGATAGCTTGGATAATCGGGTTGTTTGATTTTTTAATTCTTTGCATTAGACTGTATTCAGCACGTCTTGTCACCTCGGGGAAGCTCGGGACATTGCGGGTGGCAAACATGTGCGAATCTGAGCATCTCGCGGGTAATTTATGTAGGTCTAAAAGACCTGTTGTACAGCAAATTTAGGGTTCTGCCAGAACCTTTTTTATAATTCGCCCAGAGTGCTGTCCGTATATATTACTGCAGAAAGTACGAAAGAGAGTGTCTTTAGCTTAGTCATATTCGCCTTAGCACGAAGGCTTCGAGATTGTTTTCTTATATCTGAGTCATCACTGAAGGAGCTGATGATAGTTTGACCCATATACTTAAACTCTTGTACTTTCTCAATTACTTCAGCTCTCATTTTAAACCTAATATCAGCTTGCTGATTACAGCTTTTACGATGGAAATGCATAACCTTAGTTTTAGTAACATTAAAAAGCATATCATGTTTCTGCGAATACGCATCGCAGACTTTTAGTAGCTGATCCAGACCTTTAACATATCATCGGCATAAACTAAGTTATTTATTCTTGTGTTATCTATACAACATCCCACCGAACAGTGAAAGATTGGTGAGAATACCAAAATTTCAATAAATTTAATATGTACATGGGAACCTTCCTGTCTTCTAGTTTTTTAAATAAAATATTGTGGTTCACGCTATCAGATGCCTTACTTATATCTAGAAAACAGCTATAAATAATTGAATTACTGTCAGTGTATTTAGATATTATTTCCTTAAGTACAAACATACACAGGTCAGTTGAGTGGGACCTTTTGAAACCAAACTGATTAGATGTCCATAGGTAATCATTTAATCGGAGTAACAAGAGTTTTTCTAGTAGTTTCGAGAAGCAGGAAGCGACAGCAATAGGCCATGAAAGCACCACAAATCGTAGGCGTCTTTCGATTCCCTTTTCATTGGGGCAATAGAATCATTCCATCCAGGAATAATCTTCGTATGATAGTTGTAAGATTTAATCAGGGGTCTTCCTGCTTCTCTTAACAGGGATACTAACTTATTATAATATCTATCTATGGTTTACAGTGAGAATCATTTGAGCAAGGAATACTACAGGCAAGATTCAAAATTTCTAAATTATTAAAGAGGTGAATTGTTCTGTCTTTATATTCTATTCTCTGTTGCATATTAACATTATACCAATCGACGCGCTTATTCTTATCTATTGAGTTCTTGTTATATCGAGTTGCGCATACGTTGGTAAAATTAATTAATGGTTCTAACAGTCTATGATCAGAAAGAAGGAAATCATGCAGAACATGAACTTAACAATTCGATCCTTTAGATTATTACTAGTGAGACAATGATCAATCCACCTGGTGGTACCACTCATATCACTAACGTATGTAAAATTACCACTGGTTACCCCTAATACATCTAAATCACTTATCCTTAAATTGGCCGATTCGCACATGTTACCCAATTCTAGAAAGAATTCCGAGTTCACATGCGCATTAAAGTCCCCCATTATTGTACAGTGAGAATATTTGGGGTTATCTGATAATGACTTAATTTTGTACAGCAAATCAATGTATTCATCTAGATTACTGCCGTTGTTGTATGGTAAATAGCAGTTTACAATTAATATGCAATCATTGTTCACTTGTACGTAATTCAGTGCCTAACAACCTTACATTACCACTTGTTAAAAATTTTTTGTTTTGACAAATTTTTCCTTATTGAGAAAGCAACACCATCAAAAGGCCTACCGTACATTAATTAATTTGACAAGTCTACTGCTGATGATGGATGGTACATAAAGTCATCATGGATGGTAGAGAGGAATTTTAGCTCTTGCTTAGGTAGCCACTGCTCTTGCAGGAGTATTAAATCTGCACTGTCACAGATTTTATGAACGTCTACTATTGAATTCCTTACTGACCTTACGTTATATGAGACTATATTCAACAAGTTATCCGACATGACTGATATAAAATTTATCATTATTATTATTATTATACACAGTACAAATTTCAGGCATTACAGTTGGGGCGCCTATTATTATTATTATTATTATTATTAATATTATTATTATTATTATTACTTTGCCTGTTATCAAATCTCCTGGAAAAGTGAATAAACTATTTAACAATAATACCGTCTGGCCACTGACTCATATTATACGGGTTGAATTGCGAGTTTACACCTCTAATTATTACTTTAAATGAGTTATAATATGGAGATTTTGTGTTTAGTTTGTTAACTAACAATATATTGTGTTCATCACAGACTTCTTCCAGCACGTGTCGAATATCGCTTTCCTCGTTCGAGAGCTGAATTCGCAACAAAAAGAGGGTGAGATTCCTCACCGGTGGCCTTGCTGCGAGGACAGGTAGAAGAACCCTCCGTGAGGTGCGTCTATTAACCGTAACCCACCCGTCCTCTTCCCTCAATCTCCCCAAAGCAGGGTTCACCTGACTGGGGGATGGGTGGCACGACCTTGGGGGGATAGGAGGCTCCTCCCGTACTCTGTGGCTTGGTGAGGGTCTGTTAATGGTGTTTATATTCTGACGGACGTGCATGTCACTCCTTCTTCGGTGGGAGGGGGAAAACTGTACGCCGAACGAGGCGTTTGAGTAGTCGAACACCTCTTCCCTGCAGTCGAAGGTAAAGAAGAGGGCAGTGATGCCTTGTCTCTTGGCACCGGACAGTCCTTGTTTCTAATATTAATGTTGTCGAAAGTGTTAACACTCATCACCTGTCGATCCATTGTGAAATCGGGAGCAGAAGTCCTTTCCTGAACAGGAGGGAGGCTGACCCCTTCCCCCCCACCCAGGCTGCGTTTCCACCCCACATTCGGGGGTAGAGTTGGAGGAGAAGATTTCGTTTCCCTCGCTGCCCAACGCGCTTCTTGGGGTTTTGACTTGTTGAACGACTGTCGATAACTAGGCTTCGGAACGAGCGTCTCTTTCAACGCATCTAACTCTGACCGAAATTGTTCTAGCGAAATCGATTTTTCTGATTTGACACCACGTGTTGGTGTTTCATTTCAATTAACGACTTTTGTACCTCTTTATACTGTTTGAGGAGCACCGAAACGTCTACATCACCCATAGAGATTACCGGTATTCTATAGAAGTTAGTAACGTAGAAGGTAATATTGTTCTTATTCTGTCGGAGGGTCGACACTTTATTTATAATGTCTTTTATGATATTCTCGTTTCTGGAGTTACCTCTATGAGTTGGGAGGGCAGCATTGAACAGGGTGTTTAACTGTACCCTCGCATGTTCTATTTCTTCCGAATCATAGAAATCATGACAAACAGATACGAGAACGTCTGACCTAATATGATTTACTTTGTCAAATATAAAACATAACAAAGGGTTTTCTACAAGATCACGATTTTCAGCAGGCGATCCCATTGTACCTGCATCGATGGGGGAGCAGGCTTGTGTGGGGATCGTAGGTGGTGGGGTTGGTTCGGGTGGAGGTAGAGGGAACGCCCATAGGTGTCCCACCTCTTGTCCCTTTAAATAACGCTCCAGATACCACCGGTTCAATGCCTTGACATCTTTACACATTAAGAATTACGAAACTATTACTAACTATGACACATTAAGTGTACGTATACACGGAGTCACTGTAAGATCATGAACGTAATGAAACACATTTCTCGCGGTCACCGTGAAAAGCCTTTACTATTAAACAAAAGATTCGCAGTGAAGATGGTGGGAGTGAGGCGGAAGGAGGGGAAGTGGGTGCTAATAGGAGTGCCCACTTCTCGTCCCTTTAAATCACGTTCCAGATACCACCAGCTCCATACACAACCATCCTTTCACATTAATTATCACGACACTATTACCTACTATAACATGATAAGTATATACGCGGGATCACTGTGAGTTCATCAACATAATGATATCTAAATTTCCCGCGGAAACAGCCAAAAAACTGTACTATTTAACGGCAGATTCGCAGCCCATCCGAGAGGCATCCTCTCCTCCTGAGGCTTACATATAGGAGTATGTTAAACTTTACAATATTAAAAAGTTATAATTTATTTAAAAACAATTATCAAAAAATAAAATTTTAAAGAGTCTTGCAATAGGCCGCCTAAAATGGAATAAAAATGAATTTACTTAGGATATGTCATTATGTACAGGGTGGCCATAAAGTCTGGAAACAGAATATATTAACATAATTTGTTTTCTCCGTTGCAGATAATCTACAGTTCTGAGAAAAATGTCCTACGTTTTCTAGATGTTATGGCCACCCTGTATATCAATATAGATATGAGCGTTTAAACCACTAAACTCCTTATGAAAAAAGATCTTCGTTGATAATGTCGCGTAAGCGCCAGTGTGTCGGATGTCGGAATACACCTTCGCTCCTTACAGCGATACCGGACTTCTTGGTCGGTTCGATCACCGTCCACAGGTCTGAGACTTCCCACTAACGGGTGATATCCCAGTATCACCTTCCCCAGGTTGAACCTCGTCCTACATCAGTAGGAGCTTTTACAGTGAAACAGTCAGAAAGTGCTTATACCATTTCCTCTCCCAAATCTATTAAGCAAATACTGAAGCGTGCATGCTTTTCCTTTCCTTCTGTACCAGTATCCAGTATTTTATCAGCAACATTTATCCTTCAGTCAGGTGTTGAGAATGAGAGCTTGTTCCCAGTACTAGCACTGTGTATGATCTTCTTGATGCACAACTGGCCATCATTCATGGCGGACTTCAGTTTACTTGGAATGTCTAGCTTAAAACCCCAGCTTAAAACCCTAGACCCTCTATGTCCCCTTTTGGCCTTGACTCCGATTGCCATGCATATCACTCAGGACCACCGCCGCACAAGAGTACGAATAATAATAACCCACAACATCAGTCTCTGATTTCGATTCCCCAGTCATCCTCAAAGGAGAAATTCGCCAGCTTTCTTCCAGTACTACAGATAACAGACTGTAAATCTTACAGTATACTTCAACTCAGAGCCATCCTATTCAGTCAATGATACAGTGTCGATCCTCTATTTAACTGGATTGTGTTCTCCACTGGAACTGTCGAGGAATTTATAGTAATTACGAGATGATCCTGCTTATTCGGGAATTTAATCCACTATGTGTATGTCTGCAGTTGATGTTAGGCACGCGCAGATTACCTGCTCCTGCTGATTACATCTCCTTCCAATATGTTTCACTTGATGATTCTGCCCGAGGTGGGTCGGGCATGTTACTGCACTGTTCAGTCCCTGTTTCTTCTCCAGTATTGACTCATTCCACATTACAGGTTGTGGATGTACATCTCCAACTTTCTAGAGTATATACAATATGCTCAATTTATATTGCTCCACTTATCGACACAGTCCGAAAGAGCATTATTAAATTCATATCACAACTTCCACGATCTTTCTTATTGTTGGGAGATTTTAATAGTCGTTACCCTTCATGGGGCGATGTACTTGCGTCACCTAATTCCAATACTCCCTTGACTATAATGGCAGATCTTTGAATGAGTTGCCTTTATTCAGGATCCCTTACCCATTAATATTGTCATACGAGTACGTACTCTTATATTGATTTGTCTCTGTGCTCTCCTGATGCTATGTTTGACTGCCGATGGGAAGTCATCGATGAGCTTCATGGAAGTGATCACTTTCTCATTATTATGTCGTGTATATTGTCACTTTTCTCTTGTCCCGATCCCCAGTCACGTTGGCGTTTTGCTATATTTAGGTAACTGGCCGGTACTGCTGCCTCCACTAGAGACGTTGATAACATCGATTCCCATGTCGATTTTGTTAATTCCTTGATTCTTGAGGCGTCAGCCTGCAGCATACCTCAGATTTCGGGTGGAAATAGAAAAATTTTTGTTCCTTGGTGGACTTCTGGGTGTAAGGAGGAAGTTCGGTAAAAGAAAAAAGCGTCGTGATGTTTTCAACATACAACTTTACAGCAAGACTACACTGGGTACATAAGGTCTTTAACTAGGGTTCACCGTATCCTCCGTCAAGACCGCTATTCCTCTTGACGTTCTTATGTTTCTGGTATTTTTTCACAGGCTCTTCTTCCCAGAATATGGAATCATGTTCGCAAAATATCGTGTAAATATTCATTAATCAGAAAACCAGTTCTCAAACAGGATGCAGAAATAATTACTTCCCCTCATGAAGTTTCTAAACTCCTTGCACGGCTGTCGAGCGGATCCACATAATTTTCATCCTTTCATATCTTCCGTTCCCGGGTGGAAAATTAGGCACTCTCTTTTGAAGATCCCACTGATGAAGGCTACAATAAGCTGTTTACCTTTTAGGAACTACATGCAGCGGGGAGCTGGACCTGAGGGCATCGCGTACCTCATACTCAAACAACTTAATCTTTCTGCTCTTAATTGTTATTGAACCTGTATAAGCTTAACTGGATATCTGGTTCTTTCCCCAGAATCTGGTAGGAAACTATTATTATTTCAATATAGAAACCTGGTAAAGATCATTTAATTATCAACCTATATCGTTGACGAACTGTGTCTGTAAGACTATAGAAAAGATGGTAAATGGTCACCTATCCTGGTCCTTGGAAAACGTTGAGGCATTATCCAATGTGCAATTTGGCTTTAGACGATTCCGTTCAACAGCCAGCCAACTACTTCGACTGGAGCAAGATATAACTGAAGCCTTTTCTGAGAAAAATTTCTACTTCGTCTTATTTGATTTGGAAAACATTTATGATACTATCTGTTGATGAGGTATTTTATTCACACTCCATTCTCTTGGGGTGAAGGGTTTTCTTCCATTCTTCATGCAAAATTTGATATCAAACCGATCTTTTCGGGTTTGAGTTGAAACTTCAGTCTCATCCGTGAACTCATATTGAAGGAGTTCTTTAGAAGAAGCGTATTAAGTGTTCCATGCTTTGCGCTGACTTTAATGATGTTTTGGCAGAACTTCCTCCCGAATTGACGGTCTAGTTCTTTGTGCCACCGGAAATTATTTACTAGGCCTCGAAAAGCGAATGCAACTACAAGGAGAAACTAGGTTTTCTCCTTCATAGACTATCTGCGTTAATTTTCTAAACGAAGAAGGGACACTTATACACCGAATCTCACTCTCACTTTACATAATTCCAGCATTACCACAGCGGATCAGATGCGTACCCTGTGCTTGATTTTTGAATGCAAGTTGTCGTGGATACCCCACTTTAGGAAGCTGAGAGAATCGTGTCAACGACCATTGCAATTACTTGATTACTTATCCCATATATCATGGGAAGCTGATCGTAAGTCCCTACTTCACATATATATACAGCTATATTTCAATGAACTTTATACTATGGGAATCACATATATGGTTCGGCATCATCGCATTCTCTTCAAATGCTAGACTCGGTGAGAAATCAATGTTTGCGTATAGCAACTGGGGCATTTCGATCCTCGCCAGTGGATAGCCTTTGTGCTGCATATAATGTCCTACCGTTATCCTTCCATAAGGACTTTTATTGTACAAAATATTATTTACGTTCACGCAGGCTACGAGCGAAAATCTTGGACTCTTACTTCATCAACTCAGTTTCTCTTTGAATCAGCAGGACTGAGTCATCCAAAAGTAATGTATTTTAATTTCCACGCCATCCCTCCAGACTGTTTCATTTTTAAATAAAAGTCAGGTATCAGATCTTGTTGCACGTAGTCTGAACTATAAGCATTCAGTTTCCCATGCCGCTGTTATACCCGTTTATGCAGTTGGCTCTAAATCCACTGTAGGTGTTGAATCATCTACTGTTTTTCCGACGTCTGTTGTGTCACTATTTTTGAATTCTTATGCCTCCATTTTTATTGCAGAACTGTTCGCTATTCTTCTTGCATTACAGGGCATAGTCAATTTTTCTAACATACAGAGATACCATTTTGGCTGTCCAGCAGTATAATCCGTCTCATCCTCTGGTACAGAAAATGCAACACCAGCTCTTTCTTATTTCCACACGGCATAAATCTCTCACTTTCTGTTGGATTCTCGCTCATGTCGGGATCTCATGCAACGAGAATTACATTTCAGTGGTACGTAGCTTTTACATTCTTGGTGGCAGTCGTGTTGGGGCGATCTAGTATAAAATAAATTGCGCCAAATTAAACCCATTTTGGGGATGTGGCATCCTTCACTCAACAAAGTTCAACGATATGAGGTCGCATTGAAACGCTATCTGAATCAGAATCCTTTGAGGGTAAAAACCTGATTAACGTTCTAAGGCAGCTACAACTACTCCAGAAACTTTAATAATGTGATCGGTTTAACGCCGAGATATAGCCTTCAAGAGAGGACTAAAATCTACAGTGAATTTTCAATCAATTAATCAATCAATCATTTCGATATTTTGGCGCAATGCTCACTAACTTTTGTATTGAACAGGACATGGTGTATACACAGTTCGGAAACTACGTTATAAATGAGTATGTTAAAAGGACTTACCTTAAATATAAAATGATATAAGGGTAGTAAAATGAAAGGTTTCTTGAACTCCTGAAAGTGTACTTTCATTATCTTTGTTTAATTTTAAAGAATCCCACTTACCAAAGAAAGAACCATTACAATCTTTAAATAGTTAATTTTGATCGGATACACTTAGTTGTATTTTTACTCCACTTTCAAAGTACAGTAGATAGAATGAAATATTTTTTTAAGAGTGCAAATACTAAAATCAGAGTGTAAAAAATTTGGAAATGAAAAAGTTTAAGAATTTAAAATTAAACCTTTCTATAGTGGTCGTTGGCATCATTTCATCTTTAATAATTATTAATGAGGATAAAAGAGAAATTAAAAGAAAATTTATATAAAAACTGTAAGTTTAAAAATTATAATATTTTTGGTGAAAACTGAAAAAATTATGTACCATATATTTCAACCGCTTTATTTAATAAAAAATGGCGATCAGTAAGACAAATTAAAAATATTTTTGTGTTGAGGGTTTATCGAAAATTTAGAAAAATTTCAACCTTTGACTCTTGGTGGAAAATGGAACGGAGGCACCATTGAAATGCTCGCCAGATTCTTGTCAGATTGTAATCACCAAATTTTTTATACTTTCACCCAAGAATAGGGTAAAATAGTCCTTTAAAAAAATTAATAAAGCAAACACTCGGATAAAATTTCTGTCGTAAGACGATCAATTAATTTTAAATTTTGCTGTCACGTAAATGTCATCCATAATTTTAACAATGCTGTAGAAGAGACAAAATAATGCGGTGTGTTTTAAAATAAAGCATAATACCCTAAGGTTTATTCAACTTTGGAGGTGGTGGTTGGTGGCTCCGCCAACATCATTTAATCGATACTCGATTTCAACACACATCCGGCTAAACATCTCGGGCGACACTGTGCTGACGGCCCCCGTAATCTTTCTTTCAGCGAGTCCAGATTGTCCACCTTTTTAGAATTAACAAGGTCTTTAACGTATTCCCCCTCCTACAAAAAAAAAAATGAAGTGGTATAAAATTCAGCAATCTTGGGGGACAAGCAATTGGACCTCCTCCTCCGATTATATATATATATATATATACACACAGCAAACAACACACAGTATAATTAATGTAAAGAACGATACTTGTGTGTTGTTTGCAGTTAAAATGTATATATATGTACATCATGCGAAGGTGCCCCCTCAGGGCATTGGTTTCTGCTCGTATGTAGGAGAATTACGACTTCTGATTAATCGAGGCCCATGGTGTAGTGCATAGCATATCTGACCGGCAATCGGAAGATCCAGGGTTCGATTCCCGGGTGGTTACCTCATTTTTCATTTGTTCGTTCTCCTTCCTCATCTTGTGCGGAACGTTCTTCTACACAAGCGTCGTTCTTTACACACATATATATATATATATATATATATGTATATATATATATATGTATATATATATATATATATTATATATATATATATATATATATATATATATAATTGTAGAGAAAGGAGTGTTTTACAGCTTTAAGAATAAAAAGGATGATCAACGCCCAAGTCAACATAATGAAAATTTAATATCAGACGTTTCGGAAGTCAAACTCCCATCATCACTTCCTAAAACAATAAAAGTAAACGATAAAATTATATAAAACCTGTGAAGGACTAGTTAGACAGGTACAGTCTCCTGCAATAGTTCCGCTCCACTTTCTCCGAGATGTAGCAACAACGCAGTCCCTCTTTCTCCCCCACCCTCACTCCCTCCCTCTCCTCCTTCCCCCCTCTCTCTCGCTATTCCCCCCCCTCTCCTCTTCCCCCTCTCCTTTCGCTTTACCAAAAATGACGATATTACGAGATCAAACCGTCTGCATGGAATCGCACAATAGCTAAAATTAATCATCATTATGTAGAGGAATACAACACATATTTCTAAGTGTTAATATCGAATCACGATATGACTAAAAGTATTGCCAGTGGATATTAATATATATGTAAAAATAAATAATTCTAACATTCATTTTTGCATATAAAGTCCAAATTCGCGTGACACTCTAACTGTATGCAAAATGCAAGTTTGAAAAAAAATTTAATTTTCTTTCTATTTTAATTTTACAAAGTAATTGATGAATTATTTATTTTTAAATTACCTAATCATTTTTTAGATTAAGCTTAATCATGTAATCGTGTTAAATTCTGCAATGTTAATTTTTTATACAGGGTGATCAAAAAGTCGCACTACAGTTGAAAAATTTATTTATTACAATAAATGTATAATAAATAAACTTTCCAAATTATTATACATTTATTGTAATAAATAAATTTTCCATCTGTAGTGCGACTTTTTGAACACCCTGTACATTCTCTTTTAGTTGTAAAAGATGGTCATAACTTGCCAAAACTCTAAATTAACACTTAATTTTAAATTTTAAGCATTTAATTTTGGCTCATATGCATGTTTAATTTTAATCTATAATAAAATGCATATTTCAGTTTCCATTTTTAGTTAACTCGGCAAATCATAACATCAGCTCTGTTAATCTGCTGTTCAAAAGAAAAATATGACTTTATCTTCAAATATCTTGCTTATCTGCCAGTATGCTATTACAGGGCTGCGTTCTTGTCACACCTCTGAGAGGGTGGGCGGAATCATTGCAGGCGACTCTACATAATTAACTTATAATTAACTTCCAATCCTCAACATATATATAGCTTTGGAAGTTGAAGTATGCGCCATATATATATATATATATACACACGTATATATATATATATATATATATATATACATTATAACTGCAAACACGCAGTATAATTAACGTAAAGAACGACGCTTTGTATAGGAGAATTATCCGCGCAAGATGAGAGCGAAAGAACGAAACAATTGAAAAAATGAGGTACCCACCCAGGAATCGAACCCGGGAATAAGTGAATAAAACCACGAAGGGAAAAGAAACACAAAGTCGTGCTCAAGCGCTTTCGTCTAATGACATCCTCAGGAACAGTGTTCCTGAGGATGTCATTAAACGAAAGCGCTTGAGCATCACTTTGTGTTTCTTTTCCCTGCGTGGTTTTATTCATCATAAATATTTTTCACGTCCAAATTCTTTCCTGTATTCAGAGCTACACCTCGTCAGGGAATGAAGAAAGAAGGCAAGATGCCCATAAATATATACAACGTAGCGGAAACCAAAACAATTAGCACATACTTAACAAGAGTTAATGAGAGTCAAAAGGAATTTTAACAAGATATTGTCAATTTTATACGTTCCCGCACTGTTATTGAAATTGTTTTCAAAATGGATAAATGCACATTCTAGAATATTTCTTTCTATTATACTATTATATCTCTGTTTTCAACAAGCGCTTCAGAACTATCCCACTTGATGCTATGATTACATCTATACATATGGCTAAACAAGCATTGGAATTATTAGCTGTTCTACACGCATATTTATGCTGTTTTACCCTAATATCTAACGTTTTACCCGTTTGGCGTATATATACTGAGTTACATTGTGTACATCAAATCAAATACACACAACCAACAACATTATCCGGGTTGTTCTTTATTAGGCGTGATTTAACAGTATTATTATACTTAAAGACTACATTGATGCCAATTGCTTTAAGTAAAGTCGGAAGATATTGAAAATTAACATGGTAAGGTAGGCTAAGTGTATTTTTACGCTCAAATTCCTTTACAATTACATTATTATACCTATTCTTGGCTTTCCTAAGACAGTTATTTAAAATTAAATAGGATAACATAATTTAGTACTTGGCAATATTCATGATGTTGCATAACTGGGAATCTAAAAATTCAGAACTGACAACTCTCAATGCTCTAAGAAACATAGCAGAGAAAATAGCGGATTTAATCGAGGGATGATGGTCAGAATAAAAATGTACATAAGAGTTATTATTAGTAGGCTTGTGATAGACTTTAAATTTAAACTGATTAGAGCATTCATTTCACGTCTTTAATTGTGAAATTCATCCCATATAATGGAGCCCACGTGTGTCCTCTTCACTGTTGCTCTTTTTACAACCATATTCCCTTCTCTCCGATCGATTTTCAGAAGTAAGAACCAATTCGATTTCCTTAGGAAGTGTTATAGTGAAAAAGCCATCCCAAAATCTCTGCTTGGAAGACGATACCGTATTTGGACGATACACCGTTTGGTGACACCGCAAGAATTATTTTAATGAAACATATTAATATAGCCCGCATCGAAGTGAAGAACGCCTTCAGAGAGTCCAAAGTAAGAAAAAATATATTTTTTTCCACCGTTTCTCATGTGTGGAAAGTACACTTTTGGACGATATTTACAACAACTTAAGTAGAAGATGCAGAACTCAGAACAGAAATTTAAACAATAGACTGGAGGATTTAATTCGTAATAGTTACTGGACTAAAAAAAGTTATTTTAGTAATATTGTTAACTTGTCGTCCCATGAGCTAGACTTCAATACGAAATGTGAGTTAGGTTTTGGGTTAGGATCCTCAGTCCCAAAAAAGCCCAGTAGTTTACTGATTGCTAAGACTTTTATTAATTTTGAAAAACATAGTAATATATCCGAAAGTGAGGTAACTTTAGCGAAAGGTTATGTGTATAGTGCTTTTAATACGAGGTATGAATCGAATTATCTTTAGAGGTTTGAAAAAGCCCTTAAAACACTTAAAAATAATGATTCATTACATATTACTAAAGCGGACAAATCTAATTCGATCGTCATCATGGACAAAAACAGTTATGTTGAAAAGATGAATACGTTATTGAGTGATCGTGACACGTACAAACCTCTAAATAGAGACCCACTGGAGGATGTTAGTAAAATGTTTAACAGAAAATTAAGAGAAATATTAAAAAATAACTATAATGGGCTTTCGCAGCAGTTTCTTAGTATCAATCCGTCACTACCATATCTGTACTGCTTAGTAAAAACACACAAAGTTAATAATCCCATGAGGCCAATTATTAGCTGAGTAGGCTCTGTAACCTATAAGCTATCTAAATGGTTAGTTAATTTATTAACGCCGTTAGTTGGCTCTATTTCTAAGTCACATATTGTAAATAGCATGGATCTTAATGACAAACTGAAGTTTCCTAATGACACCTAATTTCAAATTGGTAAGCTTTGATGTATGCTCGTTATTCACAAAAGTCCCTGTTGATGACCCACTTGATTTTTTAAAAGATAAGATCTCTGAATATTCTTTCCCTGTTCAACACAACACTCTTATTGAGTAAATTAAGATTTGTGTCAAAGATTGTAAATTTCAGTTTGAAAATAAGTTTTATGCTATGTCGTTTGGATTGGCGATGGGAAATCCCCTTTCACCTGAACTAGCTAATTTATATATGGAATTTTTTGAAAGTAGAATTTTGCCTACGATTGTTAATTTTAACATGGTTTGGTACAGGTATGTAGAGGATATTTTATGCCTTTGGCCTAATAATTTGGATGTTGACTTATTTCTTGGTAGGCTCAACAATTTAGTCCCATCTATTAAGTTCACAGTTAAAAAAGAAAATGATGGAAGCCTATCTTTTCTGGATCTCAAAATTTGGAGCATCCATTCATTTCACGTGTTTAATTGTGAAATTCATCCCATATATATATATATATATATATATATATATATATACATTTCAACTGCAAAGAACACGCAGTATAAATAACGTAAAGAACGACGCTTGTATAGGAGAACATTCCGCGCAAGATGAGATATATATATATATATATATAATATATATATATATATATATATATATATATATATATAATATATATATATATAGACCCAGATTAGGACCAGTATACAAGAATATGTGTAGAAGTCGGGGTCAGTATAAGGCGGCCATAAGGCGATGTAAACAGGAAAAAGAGTCTATTCGAGCATCAAAAGCCTGTGGAGCTCGCATAAATAACAATAATAACAAATTTTGGAAATTTGTTAAGAATCAAACGGGTGTCAAAAATGTCCTCCCTCCGACAATCGATGGGGTGTCGGGGGAGGATGAAATTGCAAAGCTGTGGAAAAACCACTACTCTAACATTCTTAACAGTGTAAGTAGGGATAATCTTAAGATAGATTGCAGCGAAATGGTTGTGGGAGGGACAAAGGAAAATACTTTGATAACATTTTCTAAAGTAAAGAGGTTAATTAAAGAGTTAAAGACTCGTTCTGCGTCAGGGGTAGATGACTTATCGAATGAACACTTAAAATATGCCAATGACGTAGTATGTCTGCATATGTCATTGCTCCTATCAGTCATGCTTGCTCATAGCTATATCCCTGCAGAGTTCATGAGGGTATATATCTTGCCCCTGGTCAAAAATAAGTACGGAGATATTCTTTCCAGCAATAATTACAGGCCTATTGCTGTCGCTTCATGCTTCTCGAAACTACTCGAAAAACTCTTGTTACTCCGATTAAATTATTTCCTATGAACATCTAATCAGTTTGGCTTTAAAAGGTCCCACTCAACTGACCTGTGTATCTATGTACTTAAAGAAACAATATCTAAATACATTGACAGTAATTCAACTATTTATAGCTGTTTCCTAGATATAAGTAAGGCATATGATAGGGTGAACCACAATATTTTATTTGCAAAACTAGAAGACAGGAAGGTTCCCATGTACATATTAAATTTATTGAAATTTTGGTATTCCCACCAATCTTTCACTGTTAGGTGGGGCAATGTACTATCCGAGTGTTTTGGCTCCTATTTCGGGGTGAGACAAGGCTCCTTGCTCTCCCCTGTGCTGTTTAATGTGTATATTGACGGATTAATTGCTTCACTTAACGAGGCAACACTGAGATGTTGTATAGATAACACAAGGATAAATAACTTAGTTTATGCCGATGATATGGTGTTAATAAGTCCCTCTGTTAAAGGTCTGGATCGGCTACTAAAAGTCTGCGAAGTGTACTCGCAGAAACATGATATTCTTTTAAATGTTACAAAAACTAAGGTTATGCAATTTCATCCTAAAAGCTGTAATCAGCCAGCTGATATGAGGTTTAAAATGAATGGTGAAGTAATTGAGGAAGTACAAGAGTTTAAATATTTGGGTCAAACTATTACCAGCTCCTTGAGTGATGACTCGGATATAAAAAAACAATCTCGAAGCCTGTGTGCTAAAGCGAATATGACCATAAGGAACTTTCGATTCTGTAATATATACGGACAGCATCTGTGGGTGAATTATAAAAAAGGTTCTGGCAAAACTCTAAATTTGCTGTACAACAGGTCTTTTAGACTCTTACATAAATTACCCCCGAGATGTTCAGCTTCGCAAATGTTTGCTACCCGCAGTGTCCCGAGCTTCCCGGAGGTAACAAGACATGCTCAATGCAGTCTAATGCAAAGAATTAAAAAAATCAACCAACCCGATCATCCAAGGTATCCATGAGTCCTGCCATTTATCCTCTAAGCCAGTGATGCACAAACCCTGGCCCGCGGGCCAAATGTTGCCCCCACGGGTCTTTTCAATTCAATGAAAAAGTTAGCTACCCAAAGAAAAATCTGAAATATTACCCCTGGTTATTATAAAAAATAGAATATCTATATATCTGGCCCCTACATATAAAACAGATGGTTGGTTTGGCCCTCACATCCAAAAAGTTTGTGCACCACTGCTCTAAGCTATGGACTTCTTGGTACGAAAACGTCTTTCTGTAGCTCCACTTAACTTCGACATTACAGTATTATTTCTAATCAATTGTATATATTTCTATCCTATGAACTGTCATTGTACTGGGTGATCCAGATAAATGGGACCCATAAAAAAAAGCCAA
The DNA here is from genome assembly GCA_023014485.1 of Bathynomus jamesi. Lineage (NCBI taxonomy): Eukaryota > Metazoa > Arthropoda > Malacostraca > Isopoda > Cirolanidae > Bathynomus > Bathynomus jamesi. The sequence continues at coordinate 722,923 of JAJOZX010000688.1, forward strand.
ATATTCTTAATATTTAATTCCTTTCATAAAAACTATATATCATTCGAAAGAGTAGAGTTACAAGTTTATTATGAAATATTTATTTTTTAAAAATGACTCCTTTCAAATGTGCTCCATTAGTTGCCAAACATTCCACTGTTCTCGCTTGTAAGTTCTGCATCACTTTTGCAAGAGTGTGCGGTGGTATGGCCTGTATCTCATTTGTGATGGCGGCCTTCAATTCTTGCAAGGTCGTTGGGTTATTTCTGTAGACCCTACTCTTTAAATATCCCCAGAGATAATAATCTAAGGGAGAAAAATCCGGAGACCTTGCGGGCCATGCAACGTCTCCAAATCTTGAGATTAACTCGCCTGGAAACGTTTGACGCAAAACTGCCATGCAGTTCCTCGTGGTATGGCAGGTAGCTCCGTCTTGTTGGAACCAGTGGTTTTCTAGACAAAGATCTCTTAATTTAGGAATAAGGAAATCGGTCAACATTTTTTCGTAGCGATCACCATTTACAGTGACCGTGTTTCCGGTGGAATCCTCGAAAAAGTACGGCCCTATGATCTGAGATGCAGTAAGACCACACCAAACAGTTACACGCTGACTATGCAACGGGACTTCGGTAATATTCAATGGATTTTCTGTTGCCCAGAAACGACAATTTTGTTTGTTTACAGTTCCATTCAAGTGAAAATGGGCTTCGTCTGACATAATCAAAGTTGCTAGAAAATTGGTGGTGTCATTTACCTTCTGTTGGATCCATTGACAGAATTGTCGTCTTCGTCGTCGTTTAGTTGTTGCACTGTTTGAATTTTATGTGGAAAGAGCATTAAATTTTGCTTGAATATACGGTGTGTCGTTCCATATCCAACTCCTAACAGCTGAGAAGCACGTCTGATGCATATTAGGGCGGAGTGAAAAACTCATTTTTCGAATTTTCAAATTGGCTAGTGCGGAAGATGTGTGGAGTAGTGAGGAAATAAGCTGGTATAAATTTAAAATCATAACATTAATATCTTCAGGTGCCACAATGACCTTCAATATTGAAAAAATTGAAAAAAGCAGATTTTAACCAATAATTACAGAAGAGTCCACGATGCACAATAGACAAGAATTTATTCACACTTGTATAAAAATAGCTCAGTCAACCTTTAAAAAAAGTTTATATTCTCTAAAAACAGTTTTCTATAGTCAGCTCACTCAGCTGTCACGTGAGTACCTCGGTTCAGTGTAGCTGTCGCTCTCGTAGCAGGTGGGTGTTCTGTTGTTGGCTATATTTCTTATATATTTTGCATTTCTGTATTGTGTTGCCCTAAGTTTGCCATGTACTATTAACTGAAATTAACGTATAATTGATATTAGCTCTTTCTTTTTCAGATTTGTATACTTTCAAAATGTCTCGAGTTTGTGCAAAATCAACCAGGGCCTCAACTGAGTGCCCCATGTTTGGTATGGGGGAAGATTTGTGGCACAGGAATCTTCCTACATACGAAGGAGTTTTTAAATATTACTTGTTTGTAAGAAACGATTTGAAACAGAATACTAATAAAGATCCTTCAATATCTCAAATATTAGAACAAGTTGTTGATAAATTGAAAACAATTTGGGAAAGTGCTTCCGTCCCAATTCTGTCAGACAGGCGAATTGAAACAATGTTCAGAAGCTACCACGAAAAGTATCGTGTCATTATGAAGCCATACCAAAGCAGAAAAAATTCTGAAGCCTACAAAGCAAAGATTGATATGTTCAAAAAAGAAGCACACACGAAACTTTTTGACATTGCAGCGTGCAAGTGCAAAGTACTAACACAATGTTCTTGTCCCAAAGAAAAAACGGTTCCAAAGGAAGAAGTGACGTTCCTCTTAGATCAAAGGAGTGAAAGAAAACTGTTTATTGATAGAGTAGAATTACACTCTCAAAAAAAAAGCATCTACGTTGCTAAGAAAGCAAAAGAAGCTGTGAGGCTCACCAAAGAATCTTCACAGGAGAAATTGCAGGATACAAATGTTGAATTATCATCATCGACATCAAATAGTGAAAATGAATCTGGCGAAATATCAGACGATACATTTCCAGAGCCAGTTAGCTCGAAGAGAAAGCTCGAACAACCTGAAGAACAATTATTCAAGAAAAGGAAAACTACAAATCTACCTTCAGTGGCTACTGCTTGTGACAGGACTGCAGTTTCAGATTGAGCTGCAGCATTCATTGTTAGTGCAGTATTGCAAGATATTGGAGAAGTTTCTATTGACAATACATCTGAAGTAGTGGATAGGAGTAAAATCAGAAGAGAAAGACAAAAGAAGAGATCAGAAATTATGAAAGATCAAAATCAGGTCCCAATCAGAGGAATCTATTTTGATGGTCGAAAAGATTCTACACTCTTCCAAGAAAAAAAAGAGTCCAAAGTATATCAGAAGAAGGTAACAGAAGAACATATCACTTTAGTGAGAGAACCTGGTTCAGATTATTTGGGCCATTATTCTGTGAATTCTGGATCAGCTGAAGAAATATGTAAAGGAATGTTTGAGTATATTGGAAATAATGACATGAACCTGGAAAACCTTGTTGCCATTGGATGCGATGGTGCAGCAGTCAACACTGGAGAAAAGGGAGGCGTTATAAGGCTTATAGAATTGAAGCTGAAGAAGCCAGTTCAACATTTAGTGTGCCAGCTCCATGCCAATGAATTGCCATTACGCCATTTAGTTGCAAAGCTGGATGGAAAAACATCTGGCCCCCGCGGAATCACCGGTCCTATTGGCAGGGAATTAGAGAACTGTGAGAGTCTTCCTATTGTCGAGTTTGAAAGGATTGATGCTGAGGAACCAACTGTAGACTGTGAAGATCTTAGCACCGACCAAAAATATCTAATTGATATTCATCAGGCATAACAAAGGGATATTGCTCTCCAGATCTTGCTCATCGTAGTCCAGGCAAAATGGCACATTCACGATGGCTGACTACAGCAAATCGTTTGCTTCGTCTATACGTTTCAACTGTAAGTCCATCTGAGAACCTCATGAACATTGCTTCTTTTATAATGAAGGTCTACATCCCAATGTGGTTTTCTATTAAGCAAAGTACGTCTTTTGTCAATGGCTCAAAACATGTTTTCAAAACTATTGAACTAACAAGAACACTGAATGACGAAGTAAAGGATATTGTAAACCCTGTCATACAGAGAAATGCATTTTTTGCAAATCCAGAAAATATTCTAGCATCAATGATTCATGATGACCGCAGCGCCATAAGAGAATTAGCGTGGAGGCGAATAAAGAAAGCAAGGCAAACAAACAAGGAAAAAGTTGTGAGGCGTTTCACAGTAACTGTTATTCAATTTGAAGCTACTGATTAGTGATGTAGCGGATGTCATTTTTTTCACATCCGCGGATGCGGATGCGGATGAGGATGTTTGATTTCAACATCCGCGGATGCGGATGCGGATGTCTACATTTTCGTTATTTTTTAGGATATATTCGAGATTTGTTGTGTTTAACGTATATAATAAGTTATTATATAGAGAGAGCTGTAGCTATAATGTAGTATAATTGATTAATTGTACAATAATTGCTGTACTTTTCTCTGAACATATAAAATAATATCAAGCATCTAACTAATATAGAAATCAATTAGTGAATTCGTCTGCAAATAAACTCGTTATATTTTGTTGAGTTTCAGCCACAATTAGAAACCATAATTGTGTTACCAGGATGCGGGACGTGAACCCAACTCAAATGCACCCCACCGACATCTTTCCTCAACCTCCACCCTTATAGAAAGAGATCTTTAATTAGCTTCATAACTATTTATATTAAGTTTAAAGTTTTATTAGGCATATTTATAAATGAGTAATTAAAATAAAGTAAACTAAGATGTTCATCGTTTAATGTTCAAACTTAATTATAGGAAGGTTATGCTTAAGGAACATTAATTTTTCTGCCTTTTCTGCTGCCAGTCTGTTTCTCTTTTCATCATATATTAATCCAGCACTGCTAAATAATCTCTCGCTTGGTACGTTTGTTGGAGGACAGGCTAAATGTTTCCTTGCAAGTTTACTCAAGTATGGATAGATATTCTGCGTATTTTTCCACCAACTAATAGGATTGTCACATGCAGCCAGGCGTTTTTCTTGGTGATAGCTCTCGATCATTTTTACTACATCTTTTGACATCGCGTAGGTCTCGTCATTGCTGCTTGACTCAAGAAACTGAGAGACAGATTCTGTGATAGATTTGCTTGTTGAAGGTGTTGGTTCTGTCACTGAAACTTTTATTCTTTTGGTGGGTGGCGAAGCGACAGATTCAAGAGATTGAAGCTCTTCAACTGCTTTGCCAAGTGATGATTTAACTCGTTCTAATGTACTAGGTGAAAATAACTTAGCTTTGTAACGTGGATCTAAGTAGGTTGCAAGAGAGTAACTTCATACAAGAACAGCCTCTCGTCTTGTCGCTTGCATCACTTTTGCGCACAATGAACTAGTTCTATTAATATAGTAGAATTTGATAATTTCCGCTTATTAATGACATTTTATCTCAACGGTCCACATCCGCACGACATCCGCAGTCCAAAGTGCGGATGCGGATGCGAGAAAATGTGCGGATGTTCCGCGGATGCGGATGCGGATGCGGATGTGACCTACATCACTACTACTGATTATACTGATTTAATTAATTGGCAAAAATGCATTGTCACTGAACCACCTGTGACAAGACACCTGACAGAAAATGAGATTGAAGAATTCATAGAAAACAAGAGTACCCCTCCATTCGAGAAATTCCCTTGTCATACACAAGTAGTAGAAAGAATGGTAAAATTAGTGACTGAAGCATCATCAAAAGTATTTGGATTGAACGCGCGAGATGGCTTCATAAGATCAACACTTCAGTCACGTAAAAAAATGCCATCATTCGAAAGTAAAGCTGAATATAAAGTTTAAATAAAACGTTAATAGAAAAAAACATGCGCAAGGATGGGTGGTTGGGAGGGCATGGGTGGAGCTCGACACGCAGCCACCTCCTCGTGGTGAGTTCTGGATTATTTAGATCATTAATCAAAAGAACATTGATCTAAATAAACTAAGAGCTGCGTAATTCAGTAACTATTTTGGTAATTGGAACACTTAATATATAATAATAACAAGTAAGTTTCAGTTATTGTACTAATGCAGAATATAAGAAAATCATTATATTTCACTTTTTTCGACGGCTTTGTGGCACCTGAAGATATAATTTCGCAGGACTAATATTTATGCACAGTCATTATCTATAGCACCCACATATTTTCCGCACTAGCCATATTTGAATTTCGAAAAAACGTTTAAAAACCTCATTTTCGATCCGCCCTGATGCTTATGTTAGGATTATCCTGTACAATTTCATGAGTTCTGTTAATGATCTCGTCTATCCTTGCTGTGCGCACTCTTCCAGTTGGTTTTCTTTTTCCAATGCTGCCAGTTAGGGAAAAATTTCTGACACACCGACGGATTACTTTCTTAGAAGGTGATTTTGACATCTGAAAATTTGTCTTGAAAGATCTTTGAGCTGAAACTACACTTCTTCCATGCTCATAATATTGCTCAGTTATGAAACGCAGCTGTTCCACAGTCCATGCAGTCATCTTGAAGGGTTAGTTTTAACTAACACTTTTATTTTGTTTTGTATCTTATCTTGTCTTGTATTGTCAAAACCTATACAATCCTGTACAACTTGTAACTATCCTCTTTCGAATGATGCGTGTGATTTTATAAAAGGACTTATACTTTAAGAGTTACAGGGGTTTCTTTTGGGTCCCATTTCTCTGGATCACCCTTTATTAATAATATTTGTCATATGGACTATAGTCTGCCAATAAACGTTTTCATTTTCATTTTCATTTTCATTCATTTCATTTCATATAAGAATAAAAAGGTTGATCAACGCCCAAGTCAACATAATGAAGATTCAATATCAGACCTTTCGGAAGTCAAACTCCCATCATCAGTTTCTAAAACCATAAAAGTAACAGATAAAATTATACAAAACTGATGGAAGACTCGTTAGACAGGTACATAATTAACTTATTTATAAAATACTTTCAATAATACAAGAACAAGAAAAACAACACAATGACGGCACTGTCCTCAAGTTCAATTAAGTTTAATAATTATATAAAATCAAACGAAAACCGAAGTAAATTACAATACGTTTGTACAGGGGTTAGACAAAATAATATGAACACCTTGATAAATGGCGGTTTTTATTCTTAATATGGAGTTGGTCCTCCTTTAGCGGCAATAACAGCTGCAATGCGTCGGGGAATTGATTCATACAGCTTTTGGACAGTGGCTAGAGGAATCCTGAACCCTTCTTCGAGCAAACCTGCTCAGTTCCTCCAAAGACGCCGTCGGTGGGAATCGGCTTCTGACCTGTTGCTCCAACTGACACCACAGATGCTCGATAATGTTAAGATCCGGGGATTGTGGAGGCCAATCCAAGCGTTCTACTTCACTAACATGCTCTTCAAACCAGTTTTTAACGACCCCAGCGGTGTGGATTGGTGCATTATCATCCTGGAAGACGGCGCCGCCATTGGGAAACAGCGTTTGGGCCATGGGATGGACCTGGTCAGCCAATATTGACAGATAGACCTGGGAACCCTACCATGCAGTACTACAGCTGGGCCAAGAGTATTCCACGATATTGCTGCCCAAACCATCACAGATCCGCCTCCATGCTTAACGGTTGGGTTCAGGCAGTCGGGGTCATAAGCATCTTTAGGCTGTCTCCAGGCGTAAACTCGACCGGAACATGGAAATAGCGTAAAGGAGGCTTCGTCGGAGTAGACTACATTCTTCCACCGGTCCATTGACCAATTCTTAGGGTCATTACACCATTTTCTGCGCCGCTCAATGTTGATGTGCGAAAGGAAGGGTTTGGCAATTGCAGCCCTCCCATGGTATCCAGCTCCATGGAGCTCGCGACGTACAGTTCTGGTCGATACCGGGCTTGCAAGATGCTGGTTAAGCTCTACAGTCACTTTTGGAGCTGTGGTCTTATGGTTCTTTGTCACAATGCGCTTTAGCACCCGGCGGTCTCGATCACACAGCTTCTTCTTGCGTCCACTATTGCATTTGTCGGTGCTTGTCTTTCCATGGTTTTGGTATGCAGACATGACCATAGAGACAGTTCCTCTGGATACATTGAACATCTGAGCGGTTTTCGTCACCGATGCACCAGTAGGGTGTACCATTTTTGGGTCATTTTCAAAAAGTCAAGGTCCAGGAGTCTAATGTTGTGCCAAATGATGTCCTAAACACGAATTTAACAAGCATTTTCTAATCCAACAAATTTTGAATCCCCCCCACCCCCCTTGAAATTTTGCCCATCCCCTTTTCCTAAAAAACCCATATATCTAAAAAACTATCAACTTTATCGAAAACATTTATAGAATAAAAATGATTTAGAATCAAACGTTCTATTAGAAAAGTTCATTAAGATAGAAATTTACGTAATTTTGAAAATTTTCATTTTCTTTTGTCCAAGAGCACCTTATTGTATTAATATAAAAAAGGTGCTTAAGTTACATTATTTATGAGTATATTGTGAGTATAATCCAAATTTAAAAATCCTTTTTTACATTGAATTTTAATAAACAAGCATTGTTTTTTCTCTTATTGTTTCTTTTCAGACTGCTTTATTTGAAAAATAAAAAAAAATGAGTCAAACAGCTACAAAACAGCATGACTTTATTCTTGGTCGCTTGCAGGCTGATATTATGAGTTCATCTAAAATTGTTTTACCATCCAATAAAGATGTTCTAAGCCATTTTATTTATTTACGGAGAATGCAGTATAAGGGTCCAAAAGTTACAAAAGATTCTACTGTTGATGAAGTTCTACAGAAGCTACTAATAATATGGCAAAAAGCATGCATTCCTACTATAGATATTAGTAAAAACCCTAAAGGCAGGAAGATGCTGTTAAATGTAGAAGAAATGCATAATAATTTAATCAAGCACAAAAAAGAGCAAGCTTTGAAAATGAACTCTCTAATTTCATGAAAATTATGGATTCCCTTTTTGACATCTCTTCTCAAAATGCCGTTGAATTAATCCAAAAAGACCGCATGAGAACTGAGCCTCAGAAAGCATATGATATTTAATTCTTAGAAGATCAAAGAACAAAACGAGAAACATGTTTAGGTTTGCTAGATGCAGATTATGCATCAAAAGTACAGCGCAAGTACATTAGATTAGAGAAAGAGAAGAAACGCAAAGAGAAACATAAATCAGTGAAGCAAGTGAGTGCTACAGCCAGAACATCAGAGACCCTTCTTTCTAGCACGACCAGTTCTGAGACAGACAGCTATGAAGAGTTTCCGACAGAACCTACAGCAGGACCTTCAAATGCTTCCAGCCCCAAAAATATTCTTGCCTCGCCATTGGTTTCCTCCACTGCAGACAGACTTAATCTCTCTATTGGATAACGGACTGTTTTTGCTGCTGCAGTAGCCATTAGGTGTGGCAAGGATATTGAAAAACTCTCTCTCTCCAGGACCACATCTGCAAGAGCCGCTCGAAAGACAAGAAAACGAAAATGTGAAACTTGCATCAAGGATTTTACTCCTCCTGATCACTGCCTAGTACATTGGGATAGCAAGCTGCTTACTAAATCATGTTCAGAACAAGAAGACCGCCTTGCAATACTTGTTACTGGATACCCAAATGTAGAAAAACTTTTATCAGTTTCTATAATAGATGATTCCACTGGATTGTCTCAAGCCACTTCTGTATTTCAAAGTATTGAAAAATGGAACTTGAAGCAAAATGTCTTTGGAGTATCATTTGATACCACTGCATCCAATTCAGGATGGATGAAAGGTTCCTGTAAGTTACTTGAAGAACTTTTGCAAAAGAAATTGATTTGGTTAGCATGCCGCCATCATGTGGCTGAAAGAGTTTTGTGTGCTGTGCATGAAACCATTTTTGGCCCAAGTAAATCTCCTGAGTTTGAGTTATTCAAAGAATTTCGCGAGTCTAAATGGAAGAAAATTAATACGAAATCTACATACAATGTTCTTGATGTTAAATCAAGGTATCAAAGAGGCCTAAAGGAAGAATGTGTAGAATTTATGACCCAATGTTTAAGAAAATCTGACTGCTTTCCACGTGATGACTATAAGGAAGTTGCTGAAACAACTTTAATGCTTTTAGGAGAGGTTTCCAGAGAAAACAGTCATTGGCGGAAACCTGGTGCAATGCACCGTGCCAGGTGGATGGCAATGATTTTATACAAATAAAATGTATGCTTTTGCCCACCAAGCATCATATGATGAATCATTGATTAAGAAATTAAAGAGAATGTGTCTATTTAATGCATTAATTTATGGAAAATACTGGCTTTTATGTTCTAATTCACTAGATAGTCCAGCTAATGATCTGAAGTTTTATCATGATTTGGTGAATTACAAGAAGGAAGATAGGGAAGTTGCAAATGCTGCTTTGAAATCTTTTGCCAATCATTACTGGTATTTGACGGAGGAAGTGGTCCCTTTGAGTTTCTTTGGATCGCTAAGTAATGATGAAAAAGATAAGATCGCAAAATCCTTAAACAAATATCCAGTTCCAGAAAATTATGTATGTGGGCAACCTGTTTTCCCAATTTTAAAGGAAGACACAAAGCTTCATCAGCTAGTAGGTCCAATTTCATGGCATTTATTTCAATGTTGTGGGTCAAAACCAGACTCATGGATAAAGAAACCAGCATCAACATGGGAAGAGGTCGATGACTACAACAAACTAAAAAACATTCTTTCATCTATTAGAGTAGTCAATGATACCGCTGAAAGAGGAATCAAGCTGGTTCAAGACTTTCATGACAAATGTCAAAATGAAGAAGAATTTCAAGGTCTTTTGCAAATTGTGGAAGAGAATAGAAGACTAATTCCTGATCCTAGTAAAGAGACTCTTAAAAGAATGAAACTCAGTAAAGAATAGTTCATTAACAATAGATTAGGTATTTTTATTTGCAGATTGTTTTAATTTAGAAGAGGCTGATTTTTTTTTGTTATTAAATATACCATAAATTGTCTTTTCTTATTTTTATGTTTAAAAAGCTCTTATATCAATGATTTCTAATTAGGAAACTTGTTTCTTTTTATTTTTTTGAGGAAAGTGTTGAATAAAGGAAAAAAAAAACGATGGGACCTCACAACTATAGATAAAGTGTTAATTTTTAGCTTTATTTTATATATATATAGTTTTGAGGTTGTCCTCACTTTGTATAGGCTAGTTATAATAAAAACTAATTATGATTTGCATTATAACTAGCAAATACAAAGCCCATCGCCGCGAAGCTGCATTGGGGTGATGCTTCAAAGGTGGCGGTAACACCTTATTTAAGAAGAAGGCACTGCAAGCAAAAAAATTTTTAATTTAAATTAAAAAAAAAAAAATGAAAATTTTCAAAATTAAGTACATTTCTATTTTGATGAACTTTTCTAATAGAACTTTTGATTCTAAATCATTTTTATTCTGTAACATTTTTCGATAAAGTTGATAGTGTTTGAGATATATGGAGTTTTAGGAAAAGGGGATGCGCAAAATTTCAAAGGGGGGTGGGGGGGATTCAAAATTTGTCGGATTAGAAAATTCCTGTAAAATTCGTGTTTAGGACATCATTTGGCACAACATTAGACTCCTGGACCTTGACTTTTTGAAAATGACCCAAAAATGGTACACCCTAATGCACCAGCCATCCGCGCTCCGACAATTTGCCCTCTTTGGAAGTCTGACAGGTCTTTCATAACTGCTAATTCATAATTCACTCAGATCTGTAAAAACAACGTGAGGGTTATAACATGACGTATACACTCTCTGTTACGCATTTAAATAGGTTTGCCAGTCATTTGACCGTTTACTTTGTGTCTGAGCAGTCCGTAAAGATAACCGGTGAAATCGGCGGGTGTTCATATTATTTTGTCTAACCCCTGTATATATAAAATATTAACTTACTATGTTTAATTTATACGGAGAATTATAGTCATTTAACTTCGGCTTCTGTCTATCTATCTATCTATCTATCTATCTCTCTCTCTGTCTATATATATATATATATATATATATACATTCTAACTGCAAACACGCAGTATAATTAACGTAAAGAACGACGCTTGTATAGGAGAATATTCCGCGCAAGATGAGAGAGAGAGAACGAAACAAATGAAAAAATGAGGTAACCACCCGGGAATCGAACCCGGGATCTTCCGATTGCCGGTCAGATATGATAACCATTACACCACGGGCCTCACTCACTCGATCAAATGCCGTAATTCCTCTACATACGCGCAGAAACCAATGCCCCAAGGGGGCACCTCCCGCATGCCGTACATTATATACATTCTAACTGCAAACACGCAGTATAATTAACGTAAAGAACGACGCTTGTATAGGAGAATATTCCGCGCAAGATGAGAGAGAGAGAACGAAACAAATGAAAAAATGAGGTAACCACCCGGGAATCGAACCCGAGTTCGATTCCCGGGTGGTTACCTCATTTTTTCATTTGTTTCGTTCTCTCTCTCTCATCTTGCGCGGATATTCTCCTATACAAGCGTCGTTCTTTACGTTGATATATATATATATATATATATATATATGAAGACTCCATAATTCTTAAGTCTGTTTCACTTTGCAGAGTGGTTAAAACTAAGAAATTGTTATGAAATGGCTGGTTTTCACTTTTGCAATGTTCACGGATTGAGGATTTGGCTGGTTTACTTAGCGGTAGAGAAGTGTGACTACTCATGCCACAATGCTCATCGACGTACTTTAAATTGGCGGACTCAGCTGCCAATATATGTGGCGTTACAACCACAATTAAAAGAATAAACTAAGTTGGAGACGAGGGCATCGGGCAACTTTTCCTTAAGTTTAAAAAATTAGCTAAGTAATACTAAAATTATTAATAAAAATAAATTTAAAATCAATTTGTGGGTAAAACTGGGCGAGCAAGCGTTTCACGTCTTTTTCATTTCTTTGGCTAAAGTAGCGGTTTAAAATGCTGATTTAAATAATTTCGAACATGTTTCATAATCAAGTCTTTTTGGATAAGAATTGGAACGAAAATAATCAATTAAAAAACATATCTCAAAATTAAAAGAAAAATAAATAATCAGAACAGATCTTGAATGCGCAGTCAATAAGGGTTTTAATAGAATTAACTTTAAAGCCAATATGAACATCACTTAAAACATGTGTACCTAGACCAGACCGGTGAAAGTTTGCTTCCGGAATAGGGAGGTTATAAAGTTGTTATTAGTTTTATGAATATTTATGTCCAAGAAAGCTAACTGGGCATTCTGCTCCACTTCTTTAGTGAATTTAATGCTAGGATGTTTGGAATTTAAATAACTGAAAAATTGGTCAAACTGAGAAGGGTGTTGGAATAACAAAAAGGTGTCATCTACATATCTACGGTAAAAAACTGGTTTAAAGGAATTTTGATATATAGTGGGGCGGCATAGCAATCGAATTGTTCGTTTTTTGATAAAAGCATGAAAATTGGCGCAGAGATAGATAAATAGATTGTAAAAAGATTTGGATATGGAGGCATCACAAAATTTTATTATTTTCAAGATGGCGGCCAAGAAGGCGGCCGAAAAATATCAAAATATCAAAATGCTCTTAGAGTATCAACTTTGGTCTCAAATTGAAGCTTACAGTCAGAGGAGTAACATCTACTTTATAAGTGATAGTGGGAATATTGATATTTCAATCTATAAAATACTGTAGGTTTATTGAAAAAATTTAAAAAATTTAAAAATATCAAAATGCTCTTAGAGTATCAACTTTGGTCTCAAATTGAAGCTTACAGTCAGTATTTTTTTTTTTATCTGACAGTGCTAAATTTAGTGCTTTATTTTTTATTATTATAAGAGAATTTAGCTGATATCTCTCTCTCTCTCTCTCTCTCTCTCTCTCTCTCTCTCTCTCTCTCTCTATCTCTCTATATATATATATATATATATATATATATATATATATTAATTTAGTGTTAATTTTTAGACAATGAAGCGTATCCACATCTTTTACCAATCAATTATAAATATCTATCACCAACCTTTGCGATTGTTAGTAACGTTATTTAATAAACACTGTTGGTATAAAGCAGGACTAATTTCATTTTGTTGCGGCATGTTTAAATCACACTGTGCTTGGGGTCAGGAGGGATGGGAAATCATTACGTTTAATCAGATAGAGACTGATTTGTGCTTGTCGCTCTGAATGTGATTGTCACTGCTGTTTTGCTACGTCATCGGGGCTGCATTTCCGATGTCGCCTGGCGTGTGATGAAATTGTGTTGTGGGGAAAACAATGAGGAGGGATGGGGGTACCATTCGATTAATGTGCCACTGGGGCTGACGGAATTTAGTGGCTGAGTGTGTTCTGTGTTCACATCTCTTTGTGGGTGATATCTAGTTGAATTGCTACAGCTGAAATATTAATCTAATATTGTTCTTTTCTCTTTGCAGGGCCGCCTGTAAGGAACATCATGTCGTCTAGTCAAAGCTTCAACGTCGATGATCCAGAGCGTCTGTGATCATCAGTGTCCGTGCATCCAACTGAGATCAACTGGAACCTGTGTATCATCTGCCAAGAGGACAAGGCAGAGCAGCTAACACGTCCTTCACAGTCAAAAAAAGAACTGATGTTGGGAGTGGATACACTTCACTGGCAGAAAACCTAGTGAAATTCAGGGAACTGGGTCAACTTCCACAGACACTGAAGATAGAGAGACTGGATGAAGGGTGCTCAAATTCAACAACACTATGCTGAAGAGAGCAGAAAAACGGAAACTGGAAACAGACGGTCATTGCCAAGATGGAGACGAAACAGGTGTATACAAGCACATGAGGTCGGAATTCGTAGTTTCTGAGAAGGGCGTCCAAGAAGCATTGTGCTTCTTCTGCAGACAAGCAGCTGGCGCAGAAGGATTCCGCGCAGCATCAACCTTCCAGCTAGACAGCCGGGTGCGGGCCTGTGCTGGGATTCTTGAAGACACACACCTGCTTGCCAGACTCAGTGTGGGAGACGTTGTGGCTCTGGAGGCTAAGTACCATGCCAAATGTTCAGTAGGTTTGTACAATCGAGCAAGGAAGGCAAAGGCTGCCGAATCTAAAGAAACTGCTCGCGAGAGGGAAATAGCCACTACTGTCTTCGCCAATTTGGTTCTATACATCGAAGAAACACGTCTTCGGGCGACAGCACCGGTGTTCAAACTGGTTAATATTGCTCGCCGCTACACGGCTATGTTGGAGCAGGTAGGAGTCAAAGTAGATGGCAGAGTTAACACGACACGACTGAAAGAACGACTCCTGTCACAGTTCCCAGACATGAGTGCCCACAAGAAAGGAAGAGATGTCCTTCTGGCATTTAATGACGATGTTGGTTCTGCGATTGCTAAATCCTGCGAGTTAGACAGTGACAGAGGTGCGGTGTGCCTTGCTCGTGCAGCACAGGTGGTCTGCCGCCAAATGTTTCAAGAAGCCAAGCCCTTCACTGGTTTCGCTGAAGAATGCCAAGAAGAATCTGTACCGCAACTACTGCTTTGCTTGGTGAGAATGGTCCTGGATGGTGCCAGTATTACAGAACGCGTGACACACACGACGCATGCAGCACTAACCATCGCCCAGTTGGTGAAGTTCAATAGTGTCAAGCATAATCGGACGCCTGGGACAACAGCCTCTGTCAACGTTCGGCACATACCCTCTCAGGGGACACCTTTTCCCACCTACCTAGGGTTGATGGTTCATGCTCACACACGCAACAGGGGAATTGGTTGACAGGCTTTTTCACTATGGGATTAGCATCTCATATGACCGTGTTCTCCGAATCTCAGCACAGATGGGAGCCAACGTCTGCCAGCAGTTCCAACGAGAGCAAGTAGTTTGCCCTCCATAGATGCGCGGCAGTGTGTTCACAACTACTACTGTCGACAACATAGATCACAATCCAAGTTCAACATCAGCTAAGGAGTCCTTCCATGGTACTGCTATCTCCCTATTCCAGCATCCATCTTTCACTGGCGAAGGGGTTAATCGGAGTATCGTCATCGCAGAAGGGTCCGGTAAAGCAAGCAATAAGATCGTCATAAAATTGCCGTACAACTATACTAACATTCCAACTGTCACCAGCACCATTACAAATCAAACTATCCCACCTGCTGATGTCGTGTCTCTGTGCCGAGAAGGCTTCCCAGAACAGAGAAAGACTGAATACCTGTGGCTAGACCACGTCAGACAGGCCCTTGAAAGGTCTGACGTAGAGAAAAACATGTCTGTCTTGGGCTGCGTTTCACGCCAGCCGTCAGCCATCAGGAGCTCAAGTTATATGCCCCCACTTCTTTGCTCCCACTCTTCCTTGAGAGAGAACACACAACCGCCATGATTCGACATTCAATGAACGTTGTGCGAAAATGTATTGAACATGTTAATCCAGGGCAGACACCAGTAATCACCGTCGACTAACCCCTGTTTGCCTTGGCCAAGCAGATTCAGTGGAAGTGGCCAGAGAGCTACGGGGAAGACAAACTAGTGGTGATGTTTGGTGGTCTCCACATCGAGTTGGCAGACCTGAAGATGGTGGGTGACTGGCTGCAAGGAAGTGGTTGGGTTCATGCATTAGTGCAAGCCGAGATCGCATCACCAGGGACAGCTGATTCGTTCTTGCACGCAGCCCACATCACGCGTACAAGACGAGCACACCAGGTAACCGCATCTGCACTATACATCTTACAAAAACGAGCATACGATAGAAGCTGTCAGATATATCCAGCTGAGGCAGGTGAGACAGAAAACTTTGAAGACTGGTGCCACAACAGAACACATGCATATCCTCAATTTCAGTATTGGGCAACCGTGCTGGAAATAGAGCTTCTGATACTCGTCTACGTGCGTTCTCTACGGCAGGCATCATTCACCATGTATCTCGACGCCCTGACTGAACTCGCCCCCTGGTTCCACGCTTTGGATCGCACCAACTACGCTACGTGGATCCCAGTTCACCTGAAAGACATGGCTGAACTTTCAACAAAGCACCCAGATGTGGCCACAAAATTCACGGCTGGCAGCTTCACAGTTCAGATAGGGTTTCTCATTTCCCGGCCTTTTGCTTATCCCGGGATTCCGGGATAAAAATGATTCCCTTCCCGGGATCCCGGGAAATCCCGGGATATAATTAATTATATTTAAAATATATTATAAAATAAATTAACCTGAAAAGAGGGGGTATAATTATTTTTTATTTTTTTTATAGTCATTTAATAAGTTCTGCAATCTCCATGATGGGCAAAATAAAATAATATTGCTGTGAAAAATATGTATTAAAAAAAATACTTTTGAATTACATAGAAAATTTTCACAAATAAAAAAATTGCTCCGTTTCATTGAAAACTTAATGAATACAACGAAAAAAAAAATGCCTTTGAATTGCTTAGAAAATTTAAAGAAAAAATAAAAATTACCTTCAAATTGCAAAAAACTTCAATGAATTCAACCAAAAAAAATTATCACTGTGAATTTTTATAGTACGATTTCAAAAAACAAAGATGGTCAATACTTCGATCACTCAATCTTGTTCTCATTTTAGTCACGAAAAGTCCTGCTGCTGAGAATGCCCTTTCCGATTCTATTGACGTGGGTGGAATCGTCTTTAATGCATTCAAGAGAAGAGATATGTTCTGCGTTTTTTCGCCCGTAGCCTCGAAGATCTCTAGTTCCTTTTTAAGGTGCTTTGCAGCGCTTGCTTTGCTGTCTAGTGTTCTTGATTTCTCTACCTCGGCTGCTTTAATAGCTGCATCAAGCCTTTCAGCTAGAGTCATCGAAGATGACTGAGGGACAGCTGATTCTTGCACATCATTATCTTCATCTGTCTCACTAGAGGTAGAATCAGCAGGTACTCCAAAAAGGCGATCTAACATCTGCTTTGCTGATGAAATTAACATAGACTTGGTTGGTAAGGCTGGCAAACTTCGTCACTTGCGAAAGTTGCGACCTTTTTATAATTCTTTCCACTATTGAGGTATTGTATGAGGCCAGTCAAGTTCTCATTCTTCTCTCTGTTATGCGTCGAATGAACGACTCCTTTAGTTTTTTGGAAAAAGGTGTGTTTAGTTGATTTAGTTCGTTCAAAATGAAAGAAAAAAACCTTCTGATGAAAGTAAAGTCGATTCTCTGTTGCCCAGCTTTTCTGCTCCAACTTTTAATGGCTCCAGCGATGCCACAATGTCACGAATTACAGCAACTTCTTGTTTGTCAAGGTCAAAATTGTCCATATCTTTATTGCAGTCGATGAGAGCTTTCGATACGGATGACCTTATTTTGATAAATCGCTCCAGCATGGCTAAAAGACTATTCCATCTGGTTTGGAATCCAGCAATAGATGCAAACTTTTCCTTGTTCCTGTTGAACATATCCTTGTAATGTTTATTCTTTAAAGGTGATTTGCGAAATTTTTTTGCTATTTTTCTGACTTTATTGATGATTTGAGACACGTTGATTTCTTTACCTACAGTGTCGTGCGATCCAAATGAAATATCTATCTCGAACGGATCCTCATCAAAGCGCTCACACAAAACACTTTCAAAATCAATACTATGATTGAAATCTTCTCCATCTTCATCTATGTTTGTCATTATGTTCAGCTCATCTTCATTTGTTTCTTCGAAAGATGATTGCAATATCCCGGGATTTCCCGGGACAGGGAGAATTTCCCGGGAAATTTAAATTAGCTAAAATCTACCGGATCCGCGGGGATCCCGGTAAAGAAACCCTAAGTTCAGAAGACCCAGAAAGTGTTCTCCTCAATCTCAATTGACCAAGCACATGAGCAGAACAACGCCCTAATTAAAGGGGACGGTGGGGCTGTTGGTCTTACGGAGAACCCAAGTGCCCTTCGGCGTTGGATGATTGCTGGACCAGAAATCGCCGCGGCAATACAAGAGTTCCAAGATGGGCACCAGCACAGGGGAATGCAAATTGACACACGGCACCACGATCAGACAGCCAGTGTGCAGACCGCATTTACCAAAGATGTCATCTCCCTTCTTAATGTGATTGAAGATCTTGGCAACCCATTTGAGGAAGAAAGCGTGGACCTAATTGTTCTCGACTCCAAGGAAATTGCAGGTCCTGCAGCGGTCGATGCTGTCCAGAAGGTGAAGATGATTGGCAAGGAGCAGGTCAAAACCTTTACCAGAGAGCGTCTGGTAGAAAGAACGAAGCCCATTTATGACATCACTCGTGGCAACAAGCTGAACGTTTTTTCAACCCCAGGCCGAAGACAGCAGGTAAAGGGAAGCACCAACTGCCAACTGGTGTGTCTGGAAAATAACGTCGGACTCTTTTCGCGGCTGTACATTGGTTGCCAGACCATGGACGGGAACCTAGAGGAGTTCTTTCGCCATGAGAACCAAGCATACTCTCCAGCACTCTCTGATGATGGTAGACTGCGCTTAGGTACTAAGAGTGACCTACTTCAATGCCTAGAAAACCTATCTGAAGTCCATGCTGACGCTCCTGTTACAACCTGTATAGTTACTGATTAGGGCTACCATAGTTCACATGTTGAAGCCCGGTGCTGCAAAGAACTTTGATGAATATGCTAGTCAGATATTCATTCCCTACCTGTCCACAAAACTGCAGCAAGTGACACGCCTGGATCTAGTGTAGGATACCTACAAGCAGGATTCGCTGAAAGGCATGGCAAGAACAAAACGAGGACAAGGAGTGTGCAGACGTGTTGTAGCTGCAACTGCCATACCAAGAAATTGGCCAAGTTTCCTCCGTGTGGACTGCAACAAGACGGAGTTGTTTAGGTTCCTGTCTGAAGCTGCCCTCCGGTGGTTCAACATGAAGGGCAAACATCTTAATCATCACCGATGGAGAGAGAGTCCTCAGTAAGCCGCCACTGGATGATCTGGCATCACTCGCTCCATGCCACCATGAGTTAGCCGACACTCGCATGTTGCTGCATGTGTCACATGCTGCACAGCATGGCCACCGCAAGATCATGCTTCGGACGGTTGACACAGACGTTGTGGTGTTGGCCGTGTCTGTGGTACCGGAGCTGCAACCTGGAGATGAACTCTGGCTGGCATTCGGAACTAGAAAGGAATTTTGGTACTTGTCAGCACACGAAATAGCAGCTGGGCTTGGTCGACAGAAGGCTCAGGCATTGCCGATGTTTCACGCTCTGACTGGGTGCGACACCGTGTCCAGCTTTAATGGGCATGGTAAGAAGACTGCCTGGACCATCTGGGCTGTTTTTCCGGAATTAACAGCTGCGCTGCTGAAGGTCTCTTCAGCACCAATTACTGTACCAGAATGTGTCATGTTTACCATCGAAAGGTTCGTCATCCTCTTGTACGACCGAACAAGCATCAGCTCTGACATACATATAGCTCGACAGAAGATGTTTGCAAAGAACAACAACGTGCAGTTGATTCCACCAAGGGCAGCTCTAGAACAGCATGTGAAGAGGGCGACCTACCAGGGAGGTCATGCTACTAGGGAGGTCATGTGTGGGGACAGACACTTCTACCAAATCCAGATCTCCCTTGCCCCACTAACTGGGGATGGACCAAGACTGGTGACCGCCTGTACGAACCACACTGGACGAACTTACCCGAGGCATCAGAGGCCTGTCAAGAGTTGGTTTCATGCAAGTGCACAAAAGGATGTATGAAGCGCTGCACCTGCAGAAAGGCTGAACTTCCATGTACGGCCTTATGTGCGTGTGAGGGGAATTGTTCTTCTCAGTAGTGATACGTAGCATGTAGTTATGTGTTCTTGTTCTTGTGTAAATAAAATATCAATGAATTCAATTTGGAACCAAAGTCGATACTCTACGAGCATTTTGATATTTTTCAATTTTTTCTATAAACCTATTTTATAGATTGAAATATCAATATTCCCACTATCACTTATAAGGTAGATGTTACTCCTCTGACTGTAAGCTTCAATTTGAGACCACATTTGATACTCTAAGAGCATTTTGATATTTTGATATTTTTCGGCCGCCATTACCAGCATCGCCAATATATATATATATATATATATATATATATATATATATATATATATATATATATACACAGGGTGTTTCAGGAGGAAAGGTCAATACTTCGGGAGGTGATAGTATCGGTCATTCTGAGAAAAAAAGTTCATACGAACATGTGTCTAATTCTGAATGGTTAAGAAGATAGGGCTGTTCGAATCTACAAATACAAAAGCATTGTTAATGGTAATCAAGAAAGAGAAACAAATTACTGTTTCTAACATTTAATGCTTAAACATTGGCATTTTGAATGGTATCAGATACAGAAATGACAAATTTGTTACAGTTTACAATACGTTTTCGAAAATCCCACCGTCAACCTCAATGCACTTTGCAACTCGTGCGCGAATATCGCATGTTGTTCGTCTGATTTGATCTTGACGTTCCTTTATGTGGGCAGCAGCATCCAAAATGTGCGCGAGCAATTCGTCTCGTGTATCCACCTTTCTTTTGTAAACTTCACTTTTCATCCACCCCCACAAACAATAATCTAACGGAGAGAGGTCTGAAGACCTTGGTGGCCGTCGAATGGGACCACCGCTGGGGGAGGAAGAGCTGCGCGCGCATCAGATTCAAACAGCTCTATCTCCGTAACCATTCAGAATTAGACACATGTTCATATGAACTTTTTTTCTCACAATGTCCGATACTATCACCTCCCGAAGTATTGACCTTTCCTCCTGAAACACCCTGTATAGAGAGAGAGAGAGATATCAGCTAAATTCACTTATAATAATAAAAAATAATGCACTAAATTTAGCACTGTCAGATAAAAAAAAAACACTACTGACTGTAAGCTTCAATATGAGACCAAAGTTGATACTCTAAGAGCATTTTGATATTTTTAAATTTTTTCAATTTTTTCAATAAACCTATTTTATAGATTTAAATATTAATATCCCCACTATCACTTATAAAGTAGATGTTACTCCTCTGACTGTAAGCTTTAATTTGAGACCAAAGTTGATAATCTAAGAGCATTTTGATATTTTTCATTTTTCGGCCCCCATCTTGGCCGCCATCTTGAAAATAATAAAATTTCGTGATGCCTCCATATCTAAATCTTTTTACAATCTATTTAGCTATATCTGTGCCAATTTTCATGCTTGTATCAAAAAATGAACAATTCACGTCGATATGGCAGCTATGCCGCCCCACTAATATATATCAATGCCATCTTATGGCTACTTAAACCAAAGAATTGAAAAAGACCTGAAACGCTTGCTCGCCCACTTTTATCCACATATTGATTTTAACGCCACATACTGTATATTGGCAGTTCAGTCCGCCAACTTAAGGTACAGTTGCCCGCATATGTAATGTTCTTCGCTCCACAGACGACTCCGTACATGTGGAAACGCCGCAGTGATAGTCAAAGTACCCCAACTGGGGGGAAGGTGGGGTAGAGGGGGGGACAACCGAGTCCAACAACATATAACACAGACATATACTGTATATCTGAAGGACAATTGAATGTGCAGTCATTGACATACAGTTAATTATAATGTAATGTTTGTGTTCCAAAGATAAACAATTAATATAATTGTGAACAGCGTTGAACTGCATGTAGTTTACTAGTCTTATACAGTAACTAGCGGAGCGACCTGGCGTTGCCTGGGTGAAGTGGAACGCTATATAATGGATCAATGAAAGCAAGCCACCCCCAAAAGTTTCTAGTTAAGCAATGCCACCCTAAAAATTGATCAAGTAAACAATGCCACCCCCAAAATCACTAAAGTAAAGAATGCAAGTAAAAACACCTTCATGAGGAATTGTTTATTACTTACTAATAAGGAATAATGTTAAGTAAAAAAAATTGTAATTACGGAGAATGAAATTAAAAAATATAGATATCACAAATATGTTCACATAGTTTGAAGAAACTATTTTCCAAGTAACGATCTTGCCACATCATCGAATATTTTAACGAAATACTAACGAATATTTTAACGAAAATATCATGACTTAACCAAACCAATTGTGAAGGGCGTACAGTTCATCTAACCAGGAAAAAAGAAATTGCGGGGAGAAAAAGGAATAAGGGATCAATGAAAGAAAGCCACCCCCAACCCGTTTAGGGCTAGCTTACTTTCATTGATCCATACACACACACACACACACACACACACACACAAACATATATATGATGAATAAAACCACGAAGGAAAGGAAACACAAAATGGTGCTCAAGCGCTTTCGTCTAATGACATCCTCAGGAACACTATATATATATATATATATATAGTGTATACACATATGTGTGTATATACATACACACACACACACACACATATATATATATATATATATAGTGGGCCTAGTTTTAGCCGGTTTGAGGTGATAATGATTAATTGATATAATGATTGATTGTAAATGACAGGCTGGGTCAACAATTTATGATGTCCTACAGCATCACCGGTTGAAGGTGGCTAATGGAGTAGGCCTACTATAATATTTCTGAGTGACACGAATTGCTTCGAGGTCACCAGCTTGGATTACACCCAAGCAAATTTAAGGTTATGAAGGTTATAAAAAACACCTTATTGTTTTGTATTTAATTAAGAAAATAAATCTGTTATTTGTTCACAGTGAATAACGAATGATTGATAGTAATTATAGTGAATAACAATTATTTAACGGCATTTATATTATGCTAAGATGACATGGAGCTGAGCCAATAAGTAAAATGGTTACGAGTTTAATTGTCACGTAATACATTCATTTATGGTAGGCTAATGGCATGCAAAAATAGAACATCGAATAAATGAAACAGCCTAATTGTAATAGAAGAAATGTACGTAAGTTGGTACCCTGTAAATGGATTAGGACTTCAGTAATGAAATGCTTAAGTAAATCGCATAAATAAACGGATGCAAAGTATTTATGGATTACACGAATGAACACAATAGCTGGATGGTACACGCATACGGTACTGGAATGACACTTGAATTGGGCACAGGAAATAAGCCTAGTGTGGGTTTGCATTAGAAAATTAGTCTGATGCACAATCAATAATCATACGAAATATCACCATAACGGAGTCAGTTAGAACGCTTAATTACACACTTTGGGAGTATAGCCTACCGTTCGGCAGTAGGCTGATGTAGGCTTCACGAGAGTTACTTAGAAAAGATGCACTTAGCTTACCGGGACGTCGAAACCTCTGGTGAAGAAGAGTTGAAAGTGGACCTATTACTGTAGGTTCGAGGTGTCGTTGACTGTCCGTTATTTCGCACGTAGTGAGTTTCGTGAGAGCGGATGCGGACCTACTGGAGTTTCGTTGACGGGCGCCGGTCGCCTGACGCAGCCTCTTGAGATGAAGGATATGCTTGAAGGTTGACCTTGTAGAATGTAGGCCCGAGGTGATGTTGACTGTCCCATTGGGTTTGTTGAACGGGCGCCGGTCGCCTCACGTGTTGATTCGCTTCGTGTAGAGGTGAGATGCTGCTTGAGAGACTGAAGCCGGCTGAAGTCGAACGGCGCTGGGCTTCGAAGAAGTGCTTTTGGAGGCTGACGGCGGAAGATCTTACTTGACGATAGATCGAAAGCCTTGAAGGAACAGCAGGCTGCTCCTCCGGCTTCCCGCCGGAGGGCGGTTGATGTGACGAATTGTGCTACTGACGAAGGAGAAGCGTGACACGTGACGAGAAATGCAAGCGAGAAGTGAGCGAGTGAGTGAGTGAGAAAGTGTATCAGTAGAATCTCGCTTATATAACCTCTGTGACGCGGAACTTTCGCGCCATATCTTGAGAAGCTTTCTGGGCGTCCTATAGTTGCTAAGGGCTTGCTTTCGCCGGCCTTTTGGGAAAAAACAGACGTCTTCATTGTTTCTGATTCCTTGACCACGTGCGTCTTCTAAGAATGTTTGAGGATGGCGAAGAAGAAAGAATTTGCTTGTCTACTTGTTAGTCTATTTCTTGTCGGTCCTCTATTTATATATATATATATATATATATATATATATATATATATATATAACGTAAAGAACGACGCTTGTATAGGAGATATTCCGCGCAAGACGAGAGAGAGAGAACGAAACAAATGAAAAATGAGGTAACCACCCGGGAATCGAACCCGGGTGGTTACCTCATTTTTTCATTTGTTTCATTCTTTCTCTCTCGTCTTGCGCGGAATATCTCCTATACAAGCGTCGTTCTTTACGTTAATATACTGCGTGTTTGCAGTTATATATATATATATATATATATATATATATATATATATATGATGCAAACCCAAAGGAAAAAAAACGATTCCAAGGCCTTTCGTGTATTCAAAGCTAGACCTCTTCATTCCCTGACGAGGTGAAGCTCTCAATACACGAAAGGCCTTAGAATCGGTTTTCTTTTTCCTTGTGGGTTTGCATCATTCGTTCATTTCACGTGTTTAATTGTGAAATTCATCCCATATATATATATATATATATATATAATATATATATACTGTATATATATATATATATATCAGTGGCGACTCCTGCACTCGGGCTTCTCGGGCTGAGCCCGAGAGGCAAGGGGCAAGGAGAAGCATGAGAAATAAAATTGTGTATTTATAGATTTAAGTTTTAAAAAAAAGTTTTAAATACAAATTGTAAAAATGGTTTTTGGCTGGTAGTATGTTACTATTTTTCTGTCTAGCCTTCGTCACGCAAGCAAATTTTGAGCGCATTTAGGTACCCTTACTACCTATTAAAAAATTATATTGACACATTAAGTTTTCGTGTAATCTTTGAAGATCCTTTACTCGGGCGCAAGACATTACGCCCGAGAAAGTATAAGTAATATCGTATATTTAAAGTTCTTTTAATGAACAATTATTTGCTTGCATACTGTTACATAATAGTCCTTCTTCTAATTCTCATTAAATAAAATACGTTTTTCCTCCTATTAATTTTTTTTATAAAGAAAAAAACATTTCAACTCGGGCTTATATCCTTCGGCGTTGTAGAGGCACAATTTTTAATTCTGGCGATACATGGTAACTTTTTACGTTTCGATAAGCGTGCCTTCAACTTTCTTGGGCGGCGGTGCAGTTTCATTTTCGCCGCAATATGAGGTTGTTCGCTTTTCTTAAATAATCCGGTTCATTTTTATTTTATAAGTATTCTTAATGCTTTACAAACTAAATATCCAAATGTAATTGACTCCAAATCCTTAGTTAACGAATTGAAATATCTTTTTCGTGACAGTGACTTTAGAAAATGCAAATCTGCAAATGAAATTTTAGAAGTCTTTCATGAACTAGGATTATTGTCTGCGATGTCGGAAACCACAAAGCTGATTCAGCTCCTTCTTACCCATACCTGTAACTTCTGTTTCATATAAAAGACGTTTCTCTGTTCTTGATCGAATTAGATCATATTTAAGAAACACAATGGCTCAAGAACGGCTCTCGTTCCTGGCTAGGATTTCAATTGAAAAAGAAATACTTATTGATTTCGAAAGCAAAAAGGAATTACATGACCGAATATTAAAGGAATTTGCTTCAAAACCAAGGCGCTTGGACTTTATGTTCAAGTAAATAAAATTCAAATAATTTTTTTTACCGAGGTATGTATTTATTTATTTTATTGATAATCTTAAGTTATTGTCATGCATTTAAGTGTCGGCTCATATGTAGACTTGAAAATTTAAAAAGAGCCCGAGTAGTCTTGAAAAGCTGGAGTCGCCACTGATATATATATATATATATATATAAAATTTAGTGGTGGCCCGGATATCCGCACCCGCATCCGAATATGCGGATATCCGCGTCACTTTCAACATCCGCATCCGCACTTCTGACTGCGGATGTTATGCGGATATACCTCTAATAAATTTTGCAATTTACAATTAAATTAGCTTATAAAGTAGCTTATAAGGCCCAGTCATGCACATTTCATGTAAAGTATTAATTATTAATGAACAAACAAATATATAAACCTCAAAATATAAATACCTGGTCACACAGAAAATTAAATGAAACTTGTTTCATTGAATTTTCTCTGGCTGAAACTCTTGAGAGAGTTATTATTTTTATCATAATGAAAACATTAATATTAATTTTAATTCTTATGCATTGCCTGCCATAATAGTAATATCACGAAATTTGAAAAATTATGTCATATATTCATTATTCTATATTATATTGATAGATTAACTAAATATCCGCATCCGCATCCGCGGATAGTGAAATAAAAAATCCGCATCCGCATCCGCAGATGTTGAAAAACTGACATCCGGTCTACCACTAAATTATATATATATATATATATATATATATATATATATATATACAAAACAGGGTGAGGATGGAAGCGAAAAACTTCTAAAAAGGATGATGAGTATATGATATGGTAATGATGAGCAAGCCTAATCGAAAGAAGACTGGTGAGCGGGGAAGGGGAATGAGGGAGTGTGGAGGTTGATTGTGTAATGTCTATTTTTGGTTCAAATTCACTAGTATATAAAATGTTATATTGTGGTAGCTGTTCATATAGGCTGTTCATATATATATATATATATATATATATATATTTAGGCCGGGTCGAAACTGGGAAATTTTTTTATTTCTTAAAAAGTACACTATGGAAGAAGTTTCATTCTATCAGCTTAACAAAATATTAAAATATCAAGAATGTGCTACCCCTGCTACCCGTAGCACATACCCCCACCTTTTTCACCCACATATTTGCATATATTTAAGTAGGAAAAAAAATTATTTCTTAAAAAGTACACTATGTGAGAAGGGTTTTTTATCTCTTTAACAAAATATTAAAAAATCAAGCATGTGCTACCCTACTAACCCTATCACATGCCCCTCCTCCCTTTTTTACCTTCATATTTCCATATGTTTAATGTTATAATGTTATAATGTTTCAGACCAACAAAGACCCTAGGATCCACTCATGGCTGGTCTACCTAACTGTGTTCGTAATTATGTATTGTGCATGTCCTCCGTGGTGGCGGAGGGGACCTACAATTTTACGTGGGTTCCGAACCACAAAGAACATAAGAATATAAGAAATTTTTTTGTGGGCACACTAGGGGCCACTTCGGCCCATCGAGGTGGCTCCACTATGTAAAAACTGCCTGTACATTGGCAACGACCAATTTTCACAAAACTAAATAATTATCAATTTAAAACTAATTAATTTTCAATTTAAAACTAAAGATAGAATCTCTGGATCCAGAGGATCAAGTCATAATAGACTACTATCCACAAATATGTTACACTCTATATCTATTTATAACCGACATGCAAATATAACAGATCCAAGGAATCCAGTCAATTTCATTACAGTATCCATCAATACCAGTACCTTGCCAACCAAAAATAAGTCACGATCCATATCAATTGCGGACCAAGTCACAATTTACAACCATATACATTAATATATATACTTAGGAGGGAAAAGTGTAGGTGTGGCTGTAAAGACTACAGTAATGTAGAAATGTGTGGCACCCATTTGGGTCTCCATTTAAAGGTGTTTGTGGGGCAAGTGAAGATCATGAGTTTTTCAATACCTCACAGTACTATGGGGGCCACCGCTCGGCAGAGGAATCTCTTTAAATGAGGTGTGTAAGGACAGAGAGTATCCCATAACCCAAGATGCTGCCTCCCTATATCCCACAACACTTGTGTTGAACTGTGGGATCTATCACCACAAAGCCTTAATTTTACTACCTTAAGCTATACCCACTCTATCAACATATGCGTCTAATCGATTTTTAAACATGTTTATAGACGTGCTACTAATTACTTCTACCGGCAAACTATTCCAGCTATTTACTATTCTATGCGTAAAAGCGTTTTTGGCAACTGTTGTCTCGAACCCTCTACTTGTCAACTTACACCCGTTATTTCTAGTCCTATTATATTGAGATATTTCGAAAAAGCTATCTCTATCTACGTTATCGAACCCATTCATAATTTTGAAAA
This sequence comes from Bathynomus jamesi, assembly GCA_023014485.1. Taxonomy (NCBI): domain Eukaryota; kingdom Metazoa; phylum Arthropoda; class Malacostraca; order Isopoda; family Cirolanidae; genus Bathynomus; species Bathynomus jamesi. The sequence goes on from JAJOZX010000688.1 coordinate 750,923, forward strand.
CCTGGATTAGATCACCCCTTAGCCTCCTAGTCTCGAGTGTAGTCAATTTTAACTCCTTAAGCCTATCCTCGTACGGCTTTGACCTAAGTGACGGAATCATCTTAGTTGCTCGTCTTTGAACTTTCGATTTTGTCTATATCTTTGCTCATATGCGGATTCCCAAATTGGACCGCGTACTCAAAATGGGGTCTAACTAATGATTTATAAAGAAGAACTATAATATCGCGCGATTTGTACTCAAAATTCCGAGCTATAAAACCTAACACTTTGTTCGCTTTATTGACCGCTGCTGTACTTTGTTTCGCTACTTTTAAATCACCAGTGACTATAACTCCCAAATCTTTTTCCTGCTCTACGCTTGTTAAAGCTTTCCGTGACATACTATACGCAAAATTACCGTTACGCGAACCTATATGCAAAATTTTTGCACTTACCGACGTTAAATCTCATTTGCTATATGTGACTGACCAATCAATGATTTTATTCAGATCTTCTTGGATTTTACCTCTATCTTCGTCATTAATCGCCCTACCACCCAGCTTCGTGTCATCCGCAAACTTTGAAACTGTACTGACTAGGCCGACATCTAAATCGTTAATATATATAAGAAAAAGCAAGGGGCCCAATACAGAACCCTGAGGAACGCCACTCGCTACATTAGTCCAACACGACTCCGCTCCATCAACGACCACCCTCTGTTTCCTACCTCGCAACCACTCTTTTATCCAATTTATTACGACACCCTTGATTCCATGAGCCTTAGTTTTCTCAATGAGTCTTTTGTGCGGTACGCTGTCAAACGCTTTTTGAAAATCTAAATACACATCAACCGCCCGATGACTATCGTAAACGTCAAACACGCTTTGGAAAAATTCTAAAAGATTACAGTAGTTAAGCAAGATTTGTTTCGCCTAAAACCGTGCTGCGTATTTCTAACTGAGTTGTGCAATTCTAAGTGTTCGACTATACGATCCCTAATTATTGATTCCTTTAGCTTACTTACAACAGACTTTAAACTGATTGGCCTATAATTTCCCGCCGCACCTTTATCGCCTTTCTTAAAGATAGGTGTTACGTTTGCTAACTTGAAATTATCTGGTACGCACCCCACAGAAATAGACGCATTAAAAATCTTTGTTAGCGGCACAACAATGCTAACTTTTAATTCTTTTAGTTGTATGGGATATATGGAATCCGGCCCCGGTGATTTACGCGTTTTCATTTTATCAATATAGCGCATTACCTACCCTTCACTAACCACAATATTATCCAAAATATTACCATTATCAAAAGGTATTATGCCTATGACCATAGCGATATTCGTTACATCTTCTATAGTAAAAACTGACGTAAAAAATTCGTTTAGCAAGGTAGCCGTTTCCTTGTTTTCAGAAACTAGATCTCCGTTAACATTTTTCAACGGCCCCAAGACACTTTTTACTGGATTTCTATTGTTGACGTATTGAAAGAATCGCTTGGGGTTTTCTTTACCGTCACGAGCTATGGAGATTTCAAATGCTGTTATATGTTACATGATAAGTTGTTTGTTTAATGCTTAATATTTTTATGTTTCAGATAAACAGAAATAATTTTTCAGATAAATAGAAATAATGTGCATTTGCTTTAATTATAATTTGAATTATCATAAATGATAAATTACATATAATTTGATTTTACTTCTGAATATAAACTATGACTACTAGAAGCAAGTCCTCAAATACAGCCTTTGGATATCCTACGGAATTCCCAGCAGCCATGACTCCTTCAAAAGCAGATGTTGTGAGAAACTACCTTTTTGTACGTCGTCGTGAAGAAGCTAAATCAAAAGGATCAGCAACTGCTAATGATTGTTACATGGTTGTTGTAAAAGATATTGAAGACATTTGGATGAAATTTTCTTTTCCTACGATTAACACCAAAGGTATCTATCTTAAAGTCAGTCGACTAATAGAAGAAGCCTCAAAATTGAAGAAGGTGAAAGTTTTGCCTTAAAAGTAGCTCAGTATGATGAAATGTTTGATATATCTTCTTGTGAATGCTATGATAAGGGAATTGATAGAAAATCTTGCAGGTGTAAGGATAAAATACTAATGGCAGAATGGGATGGGAGTCTTTTGTGGGTCAAAAACAAAGAAAAAATCAGTTAGGACCAATTGATCGCATAGCTAGTTCAACAAAGACGTGATCTTTAGCAAGAGCCCAAGAAGCACAAAACTGCCAACTAAAAGCACAAGAAGAACTGAAGCCACCAATGTTTTACCATCGGAATTTATAGAAAATACTGAAGAAGACATGGATGTAGAGTCAGAGAGTCAGGATGTAGATTATGAGGCCGATTTAGAATTGTCTGAGAATATTCAGAACAGGCACTCCGATAAAAACCTAGCATTAACAGCAGATCGTTATCGTGTAAGTTGTAGAGCTGTAGCTGCAATAGCCAATGCAGCTTTAAAAGATATGGGGATCCTTAACCACACCAACATGCTTGACAGAAAGAAATTAGAAAGAGAAAGAAATCGCATGGGTGAAACAAATACTTTTAGGTCTAAATCCGAAAATCTGGAGATAGAGTGCCTTGGATTTGATGGAAGGAAAGATAACACATTAACTAAAAGTGGGAAAATAAAAGAACACTATGTTATTGTGAAAGAACCTAGAAACATCAATGTACTGTAGACCATGTCACACCAGATAATGGAACTGCTCGCTGCATAGCAGAAGAGTTAATAACTATTATTACAGACTCGAACAGCACAGATACTTTCAAAGCTTTACTGTCTGATGGTACTCCTGTAAATAGAGGAAAAATTGGTGGAGCCATAAAACTGGTTGAAATTCATCTTAACAGACCAGTGCAATGGTTGGTGTGCCTCTTCAATGGTTGGTGTGCCTCTTGCATTTGAATGAGCTACCTTTTATGTACGTCTACAAAGCCATTGATGGTAAAACAACTGGTCCAAATACTTTTGTTGGTTCAATTGGGAATAAACTGAAAACAGATTTAACAAAATTGGAGGTAGTCAAATATTCTCGCGTAAAGGGAAACATTAAAGAAATTCCAGAAAATGTTGTGAAGGAGCTAAGCAGTGATCAAAGATATCTCTATGATATGTGTCTGGCAATGCAAACTGGAGACACTTCTCAAGATCTGTCCACTCGATCCCCAGATACCCTTCACCATGCTCGCTGTCTAACTCTAGCCAACAGGGTCCTTCGATTATATATCTCAACGCCAAATCCCGATAAAAACCCTCAAGATATAGTCAAGATTATTATGCAGTTCTATGCTCTAGGGTAGTTTTGGATAAAATCTCATCCTAATGCAACTGATGGTGCATATAACTTTTGGCATTTAACGTGCTTGCTTCGAAATTTAGATGAACAACATAGATCAATCATAGAACCCGTATTAAAGAATAACGCCTACTTCGCCCACCCAGAAAATATACTCATATCAATTGTAACTGACAGGAGATTAGAAATTAGGGAGCAAGCTATTCGGAAAATCATCCTTTCAAGAACAGGATTTTCAGGTACCAGAAACTTTGAGTTGCCTCGAACCCTCAATTTCCAATCTACTGACTACACCGAGATGATCGATTGGCGAAAAGAGATCATTACTCCTCCACCACTGCTAAACAATTTTAGTGACGATGAGCTACTACAGGTTCGATGTAAGCCACTGGAGATAGCTTCTTTCCCATGCCACAGTCAAAGTGTGGAAAGGGCAGCAGTGAACTTAGTAACAAAGGCATGTCAAGAAAGAATAGGATATGACAACCATCAAAAGTTTATCTTAAAATCATTAGAATCAAGGTGAGAACTGCCCAAGTTTGAATGGAAGGCCCAATGGAATGAGTAAGAAATATATGAAATAAAATTTCCTAATGATATTGAAAATTTCTTCCCTTTCGATGTAATAAGGAACAATGAAAAAGTTAAATGAATTTTAGTACATTTATAATGCCTCCAATTTTTTCTTCTGAATATATTGTTGTACTTAATTAATTTCCTAATACTGTACATTATTAAATAAAATATTATACGTTAATAAAGATTTATGTCATCAAAAAACTTGAATGTAGAGTAAGTCTCGTATAAATGGAGTATTCTTCAATATAGGTCAAAAAGTGAAAAATTGTGCCAGGGGTAAGAGGCTTTAAACAGCGAAAATAATTTATGAGGGGGTTCCTGTGTTCCATTCAAACCCCTCACAATATGTACCGTTTCAATCTAAAATTTTGACCCGGCCTAATATATATATATATATATATATATATATATATATACACACACACACACCCGGTTAGGTTAATTGAATGCCCAGTTAGGTTAATTGTACGTCCTTGACGATTGGTTAGGTTAAGTCGTGATATTTTCGTTAGTTTTAACCTAACCAACTACACCAAACCAATCGTCAAAGGCGTTCACCTAACCTGGCATTCAATTAACCTAACCGAGCATTCATTAATTTTACCATAGGTTTCGATATATATATATATATATATATATGACCTCGAAGGCCGGCGCCACATAGCCTATATAACCTTTGATTAACCTTTGGTTAGCTTCCGCCCGAATTGTTCATTCTGACAAAGGTCAAGCTTTTCACTCGACCTTAGACCTCCAGTTTAACGTGAATCCGAACCACGCCCCACCAGCAGCCCAGCATCTTAACCACTAGGCCACCTAGGGTACCCATTTATCTACCAAACACTTTCTTTATTGTGTGGAAGGATGAACAGCTGGGTTTTGCTGCGCGCCGGTTGCCGTTACCGGGTCTCGAACCCGGGGCCGATGGATTCGTAGTCAGCGACGCTAACTACTATACCACTTAGGCGCACCGAGGGTATATATATATATATATATATATATATATATATATATACACTATGTATATATATATATATATATAAATATATATCAAAACCAGTGTTTAATTTGTAAATGAAAAAGAAGTGGAACGCAGGTGAAGCCCTCACAGTTAGGGGGTCTGGGGGAGCGCTGTAAGCTCCCCCAGCTGGGTCCGGGGCGGCGCCCCGGAAACCAACGCATTTTAAGCGCTTTTTCTGCGAAAACTGCGCAACATGCAAATGAAAGTTCTTCGAATACAGTATTATTTTAAAGAAAAAGTTAGACTGTGATTGCAACATCTAAGTGAAATGTTATTTCATCTAAGTGAAACAAAATATTATATGTATTTGAAACAAAATAAAATTGCTTTACTTACATGCTATTGCTATATATAGGAAGTTGATAGAATAATCACATTAATTTCCACACACACTCCAAACTTCTTTCTGCTTGATCGACTAGTTTTCGCTTTCTACTCTCTGTATTTCGTTGGATTTTAAATTACAAAATTACGTTGCTTACCTTTTTATTAAAATGAAAACCTTTTTTTTAATTAGGTTTTAAAATAAAAGTACCGGAACGGCGTTCCGGAGCGTTCCGTCACAAATTAAGGACTGATCAAAACTATTGACTTCTATTGACTGTATATATATATATATATATATATATATATATATATAAACGAGTGTATATATGTTACAGTCAAAGTGTGTAACCAGCCATTTCGCGTAATGGCTGGAACTTCTAGTCATTTCGCGAAATGGCTGTTTCACTTGGTCACTTCGCGAAATGACTAAAATCTTCAGCCATTACGCGAAATGGCTGAAATTCCACCTTGGTCATTTCGTGAAATGGCTAAAATGACTTTTGTCATGAATTCATAGAAATAACAAACATCACAATAAAATTGGAAACCTTTATTTAACTAACTAAATCTGCTAAAACATACATACATACATATAGCCACAGGTCTGTTGAAATAAGTAAGAAACACTCTTCAAATACACATTTCAACACATTTGAACACATTTGAATTTGAATTTTCAATATAGAGGTTTCCAAATACTAACTGGGCCTTCAATGTTATTTCAAAGTCTGCAATTGAAGGCCCGGTTACGTCAACTGGATGCCATTGACAATTGGTTAGGTTAACGAAAATAACAACTTAACCTAACCAATTGTCAAGGGCATACAGTTGACCTAACCGGGCATAAAGTTAACCTAACCGGGAAAATGATCTTGTACAAAATGACCAAGGTGGAATTTCAGCCATTTCGCATAATGGCTGAAGATTTTAGTTATTTCGCGAAATGACCAACTGAAACAGCCATTTCGCGAAATGACTAAAAGTTTCAGCCATTACGCGAAATGGCTGGTTACACTTTGACTGTAACATACATACAGGGTGATTCAGCAAAGAGTACATTAAATTGGAGGATGAAATCCTTGGATAATTCTAAACCACAATGTCTCTATGGTAAAATGTCAGATTCTGCATAGTTTCCATGTTACAATACATTTAAGATGTTGTATTAATGAGAGTGAATATGAAGTGAAACCCCCGTAGGTTTTTTTAATCATTTATTCACAGATCTCTACAGTGTGACCCCTCTTTTCTACAACCTGAAGGAAATGCTCAAAGTTGCCCCCTTCTGCCTCAATGCAGGCCTGTACACGTCGTACCATTGAATGTCTGACGCGTTCCAGAATGCCTGGACTATGTTTAATTTGCTCGCACCTGTCAGGAACACGTGGCCATAATTCCTCTCTTGTTTGAACCTCTGTATCATACACCAACGTCTTTAAATGGTCCCACAGGTAGAAATCCAAAGGGTTAAGATCTGGGGAGCGGGGTGGCCAGGGAACGGGGCCACCACGCCCTATCCACCTGTTGGGATAAACAGTATCCAGATATTCCCTTGATGCTCGAGCAAAATGGGCAGGTGCACCATCATGCATGAACCACATGCGACGTCGTACTTGCAGTGGCACATTTTCAAATAGCACTGGCAGTGTCTCCTCGAGGAAATGCCTGTAGACGTCTCCGGTCAGCCACTGTGGTAGCAGATAAGGGTGGATAATGTAAGGGTTATCCTTCGCCCATGTATGCATGTTGTGAGTGTTGAAAGTACCATCTCTTTCGAATGTTGCCTCATCTGTGAATAAAACATTACTAGTGAACCGAGGATCAACAGCATGGTGTCGTAAAAACCATTGACAGAATTCGATCCGTCGTGGATAGTCGTCAGGATCCAGCCCTTGGACCTTCTGATGATGATATGGGTACAGGAGGTTTGTATACAGGCACCTCCAAACGGCTGACTGTGGCACATGCACAACAGCTCCACCTGTTCGTGTACTAGTAAATGGATCATCTTCTACCAGGTTCAGAATTTCCTCGTCTGTGGCGTCCTTGTGTCGGTTATGTCCTCCAATATCTGCTGTAAATCGACAGAAAGGTCCCCTTTCCCTCAGCCTCCGATCAACAGCGATGAATGTTCGGGGATTTGGCAGCCTTCGGTTTGGATACCGTTCTTCATACAGTCGTACAGCCTGTGCAGCATTTCCACCTGCTCCCCCTTACACAAGGTGCATATCAGCATATTCACCATCTGTGTACTGCTCCATGTTGTAGTGCACTCTGATACGGCACCTGACCGTGACCTACAGATAGTAATAGATACAATTACGAGGTGCAGTTACGATGTTTGGAAATACCACATTACCTTATCACTTCAGTACAGATTGGCATAACATGTAAACAATAGCCAATTCAGGAATAATTGTATGGTCTACAAATTTGGCAATCAAATCAGTAAAAACCTGTAATACGACGTATCCTCCCACACAGTGGATGGTGATATAGGTCCGCCCCGTCCTGTGGCAAAGATGGGAGTGGTCTGAGGCGCACACCAGCCAGTTCACATTACCTCCCCTCCTCCTCCCCCTCCCTAGGGGGGGTCAAACAAGAGAGGAATTATGGCCACGTGTTCGTGACAGGTACGAGCAAATTAAACATAGTCCAGGCATTCTGGAACGCGTCAGACATTCAATGGCACGACGTGTACAGGCCTGCATTGAGGCAGAAGGGGGCAACTTTGAACATTTCCTTTAGGTTGTAACAAAGAGGGGTCACACTGTAGAGATCTGTGAATAAATGATTAAAAAAACCTACGGGGGTTTCACTTCATATTCACTCTCATTAATACAACATCTTAAATGTATTGTAACATGGAAACTATGCAGAATCTGACATTTTACCATAGAGACATTGTGGTTTAGAATTATCCAAGGATTTCATCCTCCAATTTAATGTACTCTTTACTGAATCACCCTGTATATGTTAACCCCTCCGTCTATGGCCTTGGACGGGGGTTCTGGTTAGGAGGCAGCAACGGATTTGTTACTCTGGAGTATCTGGTACCGACTAGGGAATCGCAGAAGTTTCTCTTATACCACTCTCCGGTTTCTTCTTGTAGTGGATCGGAAGATTCTGTGGAGCTTACTAAATTCTCTGAAGGTTCCCCGATTCTTATTGTAACGTATCGGGAAATTATTTTTCTCTATTTAAGACTAAGTTCTCTGAAGAGAGCAAGGCTCGAAGGAGAAGACAATCAGACAATCAGAATGAATATTTGAAAAATTGTTCGGCTTTATATACTAAATTTTTGGTGACATCATTATTATTTAATGTTGGCTTGTTTTTTTTTTTATTCTCAATAGGCTGCATTATTTTGCAAAATATTTGAAGATAAGGTAAATATTTTAGCTGTAGCAATGTCTAGAATCTAGACCAGGGTCCCCAAAGTGGTCGATATCGACCCCCAGGGGTCGATAAGACATTTTCTGGGGTCGAAAATTCCTCGGAGGTCGATTGGGGGTCGATTAGAAATTGTTGATACAGAAGCATATCAGCATCACATCATTGCACGCCTTATTAAATATTGTTGGTCAAATCGGCATAATGTTTTGTGCCGAAAGCAAAAGTCGTATAATCTACAAATTGGCAACCCTGTGTCCACCCCGCTGACAGTTGTGATTGCGCCAATCAGAAAGCATTGTGAGCGTGACGTATTTTTCCGTGGATCTCGAAGCTAAATCACTGTTCAAAAATACGACCCTCAGTAACTTCTGGAGTAATGTAAATATTGTCAATAAGTATCCCAAACTTTGTGCAGCGGTAAACCCCTTTTTACTTGCATTCCCAAGTTCCTATATGGTTGAGGCTGGTTTTAGCCATGTAAATTCAGTCCTAACAAAGCAGAGGAACAAACTGAACATAGAAGAGCGTGGTGAGTTAAGACTAAAACTCACTAATTTACAACCAAATATTAGTGCTCTTCTCAAAGATCATCAACCACATCCCTCCCATTAAAGATGTCAGACGATCAATAAAAAAGGTAAAGTTGGTTTATTAAACTTTATTATAATATTTTACTATTATTGTATATATTTTTATTTAGTTATTCTACCTTTAACTACGACTTATAGATTTTTATTAATTAAAAAAATTAAGGGGTCGATAAAAGGTCAAGGATTCCATGAAGGGGTCGACAGTCAAAAAAGTTTGGGGACCCCTGGTCTAGACAGATAAACAAGATATTTGAAGATGAAGTCATATTTTTATTTTAAACCGCATATTGACAGCTGATTTTATCATGATCTGCCGAGTTAACTAAAAATGGAAATTGAAATATGCATTTTATTATAAATTACGATTAAACATGTATATGAGCAAAATTTAAATGCTTAAGATTTAAAATTAAACGTTAAGCAAGACATGACTTAATCTTTTACAACGAAGAGAGAATGTATACAGAAAATGAACATTGCAGAATTTAACAAGATTACATTATTAAGCTAAATCTAAAAAAATGATTAAGGAATTTAAAAAGAAATAATTCATCAATTATTCAGCAAAAATAAAATAGAAAGAAAATAAAAAATTTATCTAAACTCGTGTCAGCGTTATGCGAATTTGGACTCTATGTAAAAATTAATATAATATAAATATATAAGAATATAAGGATTATATAAATATAAAGGTTATATAAATATAAGGATTACATAAATATAAGGATTATATAAATACAAGGATTATATAAATATACAAATTATATATATATATATACGAATTATACGAATGAATATAAGAATTATACGAATGAATATGAGACTTCTATGAATGAATATAAGAATTATATGAATGAATATAAGAATTATATAAATGAATATAAGGGTTATATGAATGAATGTAAGAATTATATGTTGAACATAAGAATTATATGAATGTAGGAATTATTCATTGTTCATTTTTACAGGGCTCATCCCTCTAGAATGATATTAATACAATAATATAACATTCTAACTAACTCTAACTGGATAATAACTAATGGCTTTTATAATACAGATTTATATACACAACATAAATCGGAGTGGTTAAGTCTAGTTCAGGCAGTATGAGGACGCACTCTTGGCCGTGCATAAATAGTTTGACATAGTGCAATGTTTTTCTTTTCTTTGCCATTGCGAGAATAGTCTTTTCACTTCAAATATACAGAGGATAATAGCACACTCAATGATAATACTGATGGCAGATGTTGGTAAATAATTGTTACTCGTTACAGTATTTGTAAAAGGTTATTCTGGTTATCACCTGAATTTTTTTTTAAAAACGACTCAATTGATCATTCCATTTAAGGGCATGAAGTCCGGGTAGGATGGTCACCGGTTTCATGGCGGAATTCAAGATTTTTATAGTAGGTTTCAATTTAGTTTCAGGCAGAAAGGGGTACGAGTTATTAATTGTAATCTCAACATTATAAGGGGAACAATTTTATTCATATCTACGTCTTAAATTATACGGAGCTGTTGGTGGTCGTGTACAGTAGATGTTTTTGGTCGTGTAGATGTTTGTGTTTTTGTGCGGAGTGGTCGGCCTCGCTTAGGTGGTAGTGGAGGTCGAACATTAAACTCGGATTCTGAGGGTGTTCATTTTTTTCGTGAAGGTTCTAGTTCACGTGGTTGATGCATTTGCGGCCGGTATGTAGGGTCCGTGCGTCGATCATCAATCGGTGAGGGTGGTGACGGAGGAGATGGTGGAGTTTGAGGAGATGGTGGAGTTCCACTGAGTGATCTTCTAGAAGGGGTTTCTCTAGGGTCTGGTTCCGATGGGTCTCTCGGTTTTGGGACCTCTTCTTGCTCAGAGATTGGCTTGAGTACTGGTGGTATTACAATGTACCAATCTTCGTCACGGGTAGTGTTTTCAGTGGTGACCACTTCGGTTTTGTGATCCCTGCTGGATTTGTTAATACCTTGATCTTTCGAAGGGTAGGCGGCTCGAACCCCTGGCAGATGTTTTTTGGGAAGGTGTTGTTCGGCAGCTATCTTCAAATTATCAGCGTGATCTTTAGTTTGGAATGGTCTCGGAGGTCGAGGATTTCGTAACGGTTCTTTCCGAGGTTTTTCATAATCCTATCCTATAATTTGCGATGAGCATTTTGCGGTTTCACGCTCTTTATGTAACATCGCATACCGACGATTATAGTACGTTGACGGGGATGACGCCTATGTTGCTCTTGCTCCATCTGTTGGTTTCGTTGGTCTAGGGCAGTGATGGCGAACCACTGACCCCAGGGTCAAGTACTGACCCACGAGGCAATTTTTAGTGACCCACGAGCTCTTATTTAAATAAAATATGACTTTAATTTTTAATATTTTCTGCCTTATAGTTTTAAAATTATTTTATTCTCCCACCGAAATAAATAGCTGATACACACTGAAACCTTTTAAAACGTATAGTATACGTTTAAAAACGTGCGTGTATGTATGACAACCGACAAATCTAAAAAAATTATTAAATAATTTAAAAAGAAATAATTCATCAATTATTCAGCAAAAAAAAATCAAAAGAAAATAAAAAATTTATCCAAACTCGTGTCAGCGTTATGCAAATTTGGACTGTAAAAAGGAATATATGAATATAAATATATAAGAATATAAGGATTATATAAATATAAGGATTATATAACTATAAGGATTACATAAATACAAGGATTACATAAATATACGAATTATATAAATATACGAATTATACGAATGAATATAAAACTTATACGAATGAATATAAGAATTATATGAATGAATAAAAGAATTATATAAATGAATCTAAGAATTATATGAATGTAGGAATTGTTCGTTGTTCATTTTTACACACACACACACACACATATATATATATGTGTGTGTGTGTGTGCACTATATATATATATATATATATATATATAAGGTAGAGCTCCCCCCATTTTATGACGTGTCTATGATCGAGCTCCGCTCATTTTCTGTTACTCTCTTTTATGACGTGTCTATGGTGTCACTATCTTTCAACCAATCCGGAATACAGAGGCCTCCAGCGGCCTCAGATGTCCTCGAAGGCTGACGCCACATAGCCTATGTTCTTCCTCAGCCTCAGTTGTCCCAATTCCCCAAGTCTCATCCAAATCTGGCCAGTGGTTTGGCCGGCCATAAGAAACAAGGAAGAAAGTTCGCAGGCAGTTTGACTGCCACAATTATTAGTATAGATAAGGTTTCATTACGACTACTGCAAGTCTATATGAACAGCTACTACAATACAACTTTTTATATACTAGTGAATTTGAACCAAAAATAGACATTACACAACTAACCTCCACACTCCCTCATTCCTCTTCCCCACCCACCAGTCTTCTTTCAATTACGCTTGCTCATTATTATCATATACTCATCATCCTTTTTAGATGTTTTTCGCTTCCATCCTCAACCTGATTTGTTCTTCACATCCCCAGTTTATGAGTGGTGAGGAAGTGTTTTGGAAACAGTAGACAATGATACTCCAGCTTTAGCAGCTATTTGTCTTTGAGTGTTGCCTTCTTTATGGAAAACAATAATTTTCAACCTATTCTTGTATGAAATTTCTTTATTTGGAGCCATTATACTATCTTATTTGTAGAACAAATTAGAAGATGAGACATTTTTTGTATTAAAGTTTAACAAATAAGATGATATTTTTAAAGAAACTTGCGATTACATGAGGGTATAAACAACATGTGTGAGTCATTAAATCTATAAAACGTTATTACATCAATTTGAATAGTATATTTACCAGTAAAGAACCTGGCCCTCAAAATTAGCAAAATCAACAAGAACTAGTGGTGTACTGATTCATCGGCATTGGCAGACACGGCCATTTTTTGGGCAATGACATCGGCCAAATTTAGCTGATTCTCTTACTGGTTATTTGAAATTTTAAAATTTTCATTGCAAAACAAAATCTATATTTACAGAAAATTGAACACCAAAAAACACTATGATAATTTATACTCATTTCAAAGTATAATTATATTAAAATATTTTATATTCACAAAAATGGCAAAACATAATAAGTTAAGTTGTCCATAAATTTACATTTTCTCGACTCGCTAACCTCTAAATATTATAAACTATTGTAATGTAATTGTAATTGGTTGTGTAATGTCTATTTTTGGTTCAAATTCACTGTATATAAAAAGTTGAATTGTGGTAGCTGTTCATACAGACTTGCAGTAATCATAATGGAACATTATTACTGTATAAGACTAGTAAATTACATGGAGTTCAACGCTGTATACGATCATATCAATTGTTTATTTTTATGAACAAAGACATTACAATATAATTACCTGTATGTCAATGAATGCACGTTCAATTGTCCTTTAGATATGTATATGTCTGTGTTATATGTTGATGGACTCGGTTGTCCCTCTTCCACCCCACCTTACCCCAGTTAGGGTACCTTGACTATCACTACGGCGTAGTGAGGCGCCTGTGAGGCGAGGAACATTACATATGTGGGCAACTGTACATCGATGAGCATTGTGGCATTAGTCGTCGCACTTCTCTACCGTTGAGTAAACCAGCCAAATCCTCAATCCATGAACATTGCAAAAATGACAACCATCCATTTCATAACAATTTTTTAGTTTTAACCACTCTGCAAAATGAAACGTCTTCATATATATACAGGGCGTTTCAGGAGGAAAGGTCAATACTTCGGGAGGTGATAGTATCGGTCACTGTGAGAAAAAAAGTTCATATGAAAATGTGTCTAATTCTGAATGGTCACGGAGATAGAGCTGTTTGAATCTATGATACAAATACAAAAGCATTGTTAATGGTAATCAAGAAAGAGAAACCAATTACTGTTTCTAATATTTAATGTTTAAACATTGGCATTTTGAATGGTATCAGATACAGAAATGACAAATTTGTTACAGTTTACAATACGTTTTCGAAAATCCCACCGTCAACCTCAATGCACTTTGCAACTCGTGTGCGAAGATCGCTTGTTGTTCGTCTGAGTTGATCTTGACGTTCCTTTATGCGGGCAGCAGCATCCAAAATGCGCGCGAGCAATTCGTCTCGTGTATCCACCTTTCTTTTGTAAACTTCACTTTTCATCCACTCCCACAAACAATAATCTAACGTAGAGAGGTCTGGAGACCTTGGTGGCCATTGAATGGGACCACCGCGGGGGTAGGAAGAGCTGCGCGCGCATCAGATTCAAACAGTTCTATCTCCGTAACCATTCAGAATTAGACACATGTTCATATGAACTTTTTTTCTCACAATAACCGATACTATCACCTCCGGAAGTATTGACCTTTCCTCCTCAAAACCCTGTGTATGTATATATATATATATATAATATATATATATAAATATATATATTTATATATATATATATATATATATATATAATATTATATATATATATATATATATATAATATATATAATATTATTATATATATATATACAAAAAGCTGAAGTTAAATTACTATAATTCTATATATAAATTAAACATAGTAAGTTAATGTTTTATATATACAAACGTATTGTAATTTACTTCGGTTTCGTTTGATTTTATATAATTATTAAACTTAATTGAACTTGAGGACAATGCCGTCATTGTGTTGTTTTTCTTGTTCTTGTACTATTGAAAGTATTTTATAAATAAGTTAATTATGTACTGTCTAACGAGTCTTTCATCAGTTTTGTATAATTTTATCTTTTAGTTTTATTGTTTTAGGAAGTGATGATGGGAGTTTGCCTTCTGAAACGTCTGATATTGAACCTTCATTATGGTGACTTGGGCGTTGATCAGCCTTTTTATTCTTATATATATATATATATATATATATATATATATATATAGTGTGGACCGGATATCCACATCCGCATCTGCGGATATCCGCATCAATTTTAACATCCGCATCCGCACTTCTGTGCGGATGTTATGCGGATATTACCTCTAATAAATTATGCAATTTACAATTAAATTAGCTTATAAAGTAGCTTATAAGGCCCAGTCATGCACATTTCATGTTAAGTGTTAATTATTAATGAACAAACAAATATATAAACTTCAAAATATAAATACCTGGTAACACAGAAAATTGAATGAAACTTGTTTCATTGAATTTTCTGTGGCTGAAACTCTTGAGAAAGTTATTTTTTTTATCATAATGAAAACATTAATATTAATTTTAATTCTTATGCATTGCCTGCCATAATAGTAATATCTCGAAATTTGAAAAATTATGTCATATATTCATAATTCTATATTATATTGATAGATTAATTAAATATCCGCATCCGCATCCGCGGATATTGAAATTAAAGATCCGCATCAGCATCCGCAGATGTTGAAAAACTGACATCCGGTCCACCATATATATATATATATATATATATATATATGGCGCACACTTCAACTTCCAACTTTCACAACCGGTCTGCCATACTTTTGTGGGGGGAGGGGGTAATTTCTGGGGTGATATCCAGTAAAAAAGCTAATACAACATAGGTGCTATTTCCGCCCGTTGCAGAGCTACGGACGTTTTAAGATGTGCAAACAACAAACCCCTACTTGTGTGTAATACGATAGGTGGCAGCACTGGTGGTTTCGGTTAATGAAGTTACGACTACTAATCCTCAGGTTCTGATCTGTGGTACTAGAGACTGTGTTGCGCTAAGGTAAACAATCACAATGAATCAACAGTTCACACCGGCTGAATACGCTGATATCATTTCATTAATGGGTTCTATGATGGTAACAGTAGAGCGGCAGTTGAGGAATATCGAAGACGTTTTCCGAACCGCCGAATACCAAACAGACAAGTGTTTAGTGACACACACCAGAGATTAAAGGAGACAGGAACAATTGTTCACGTAACCAAGAACATGTAGCACGACGGCCCGTTGCTGTGGAGGAGCGCATACTGGACCTAGTACAGTATGCGAATTGGTATATCCGCATCGCGTGTATGGCGAACCATACATGATAAGGGTTTGTATCCCTATCATTTGCAGCGTGTGCAAGCCCTTCAACCGGATGATTACGATAAACGTGTTCAATTTTGCAAATGGATGGTTATGCATCGTCAAATTTTTAATCGCATACTGTTTAGTGATGAAGCACAATTCATTCTGGGTGGAATTAACAATAGACGAAATTCTCGCTTGGGGTCCGCCGATAATCCCTACGCCCTACGGTATCGTTGAAGGAAACTTTCAACATTGATTCTCGGTGAATGTTTGGTGCGGTGTAATTGGAGATCAGCTGATTGGACCGTTCGTTTTGGAACAACGATTAACTGCTGATATTTATCTGAACTTCCTGAAGAACGAATTACGCTTTTGATGGAGGACGTGCCCTTGTAGACAAGGCGCAGGATGCTTTTTCAGTAGGATGGGGCGCCACCACATTTTGGTCGTCATGTTACGAATTACTTGAATCAGCGGTACGAAAATCGTTGGATTGGTCTTGCTGGTCCAATATCGTGGCCCCCAAGGACCTAACACCGTTAGATTTCTTTTTATGAGACCTTGTGAAAGAGATGGTCTACAAGACCTAAAGTACAAACGAGAGAGGAACTCTTGCGTCGAATTATGGATACCACTGCTTACATACGAGAACACCCCGAAATGATTCAATGGGCAGTGGACTCTTGTTTGGAACGAGCAAGGCTGTGCATTGAAAACCGAGACGGACATTTTGAACATTTATAAGGTGTATCTCATAAAATGTAGCAAAAAATACATCAGATTAACACTTGTTTATTTTTTCCGTGCAACTTAAAACTTCCGTAGCTCCGCAACAGTTGGAAATAGCACCAATGTTGTATTAACTTTTTTACTCGATATCACCCGCCAAATTACCCCCCAAAGTATGCTAGACCAGTTGTGAAATACCCTGTATATCAGAATGAAAATAAGGACCAAAATGAAAGCAACATTGCCATCACTTTAGTTATTCTCCTCGTATATAGTTATTCTCGAACTGAGATTCCCAAGGAGCAAAACAATTTCTTATATGTACATGCTTGTCTACTCCTGTGCATACTTATATTTATATGATATTATTTAGTAAATTTTACGTATTAAGGTCGGTGAATAAATGCATGAGACAGTCCTCGTCTTTCCTCTAAAAATAAGATCCGCCATCATTTGCCATTTTAGCATCAGAGGGGCGCTGAACTTTAAGTGGAATTGCGTTCTCATTATTTCTTCTTTCAGGTCATCAGTTAGCGAATGTTTCTCTTTTTTCAGCGTCTTTAACATTCCCTTCGGGTTCACCGGTTTTTCTTTGCAACGAGAAAAAGTTATTTTTTAATTTTTTTAAGTCAATTCAATTGCCTCTTTGTCTTCTCTCCCTATCCATGTATATATATATACAGTATATATATATATATATAATGAATAAAACCACGAAGGAAAGGAAACACAGAATGGTGCTCAAGCGCTTTCGTCTAATGACATCCTCAGGAACACTGAAGTACATAAAGAGTTACAGCCTATATATAGGTTACAGAAAAAAAAAATATATATATATATATATATATACAGTATATACAATAAACGGAGAGATAAAAATAAAAATTAAACACTAAAGGATTGTGGGCGGAGCATACAAATTTGTAAGGAAAAACTATCGAATTTTAGCACAAATCAAATGAATTGTTTCCAACCAATGTTATATGTAGATAAAAAAAATAATAAAAAAAATACAAATTTATATTGGAAATCTGCCCGGGTTTTAGCACTCTGCCCTTCTTGTTTAAGTTCGATGTATATAAAAATAAAGTGAAAAATAAAAGTTATTAGAGCAGCATACAAGTTTACCAAAGATTTAGCGTTCTACCCTTCTTAACTAAATCTGTTCTGAAGGAATTCAAAACAACAGGATCGAGTTGAAAAAGACCTTTGCTTATGTTGACGTTATTTGTAAGTTGGATAATGGCAGACTCAAGAATATTTCTATTAACAATGTTGCTTGAGTGAAATGAAACTGAAGCATTATTCCAATCAATAGAGTGGGATAACTCTGACAAATGGACAAAAAGGGCACTGGACGACTGTCCTGTTCTAACAGAATATTGATGCTGTTTTATATGTGTGTGCAAATCCTTTCCCGTCTGACCTATGTAAAAGGAATCACATTGTTTACAACCAATTTTATAGATAATGCCTGAATTATTGGTAGGGCTATTTTTTACTATGATATTTTTCACAATATTGTTATATGAAAATACTACATTAATATCCAAAAGTTTAAGTACATTAGCAATGCCTAAAAAGCCCGGGAAAAATGGAATTACTAAAATTTTTTGACAAAGTACGAGTGTTATTATTGACACGATAGAAAGTTTGTTTTGCCTTGTTGAGACAAGATTCCATAAACGCAGATGGATAACACAGATCACTTCCAATACCGTTTCGGAACTTATTAAGCTTTGCATCAAAGACTGTAAATTCACTTTGAATAACGAGTATTATCAACAAGTTTTTGGGATGGCCATGGGCAACCCTTTGTCGCCCCTCCTCTCCAATATTTATATGGAGTTTTTCGAAATTACTTACATTCTGAGAATCCTGGGGGTTGGCATCCGTTGGTTGCGGTACGTCGACGATATTTTTTGTATCTGGCCCATGAGTCGTGACCTGGATAACTCCTCCTTCAGTTAAATGATCAAGTCCCCTCTATTAAGTTTACTTTAGAAGTGGAACAAGACAACTCAATCCCGTTTTTGGATGTGCGTGTACATAGGGAAAGCCCAGGTTTTAAGTTTAGTATCTATCGGAAAAAACAAACAATTTGTCCTACGTACACTTTTACTCGGGACATGTCACCCCGACTAAGAAGACCATTTTTTCTTCAATATTTCTCCGCGGCCTTAGGATCGCCAGTCCGGAATACATCGATGCCGTATTGGAAAAAATCAACGGTATTGGAAGTGATCTGTGTTATCCATCTGCGTTTATGGAATCTTGTCTCAACAAGGTAAAACGAACTTTCTATCATGTGAATAATAACACTAGTACTTTGTCAAAAAATATTTTAGTACTTCCATTTTTCCCGGGCTTTTTAGGCATTGCTAATGTACTTAAACTTTTGGATATTAATGTAGTATTTTCATATAACAATATTGTGAAAAATATAGTAAAAAATAGCCCTACCAATAATTCAGGCATTATCTATAAAATTGGTTGTAAACAATGTGATTCCTTTTACATAGGTCAGACGGGAAAGGATTTGCACACACGTATAAAACAGCATCAATATTCCGTTAGAGCAGGACAGTCGTCCAGTGCCCTTTTTGTCAATTTGTCAGAGTTATCTCACTCTATTGATTGGAATAATGCTTCAGTTTTATTTCACTCTAACAACATTGTTATTAGAAATATTCTTGAGTCTGCCATTATCCAACTTACAAATAACGTCAACATAAGCAAAGGTCTTTTTCAACTCGATTCTGTTGTTTTGAATTCCTTCAGAACAGATTTAGATAAGAAGGGTAGAACGCTAAATCTTTGGTAAACTTGTATGCTACTCTAATAACTTTTATTTTTCACTTTATTTTTATATACATCGAACTTAAACAAGAAGGGCAGAGTGCTAAAATCCGGGCAGATTTCCAGTATAAATTTGTATTTTTTTAGTTTTTTTTATCTACATATAACATTGGTTGGAAACAATTCATTTGATTTTGTGCTAAAATTCGGTAGTTTTTTCCTTACAAATTTGTATGCTCTGCCCACAATCCTTTAATGTTTAATTTTTATTTTTCTCTCTCCGTTTATTGTATATATATATTTTTTTTTTCCTGTAACCTATATATAGGCTGTAACTCTTTATATACTTCAGTGTTCCTGAGGATGTCATTAGACGAAAGCGCTTGAGCACCATTCTGTGTTTCCTTTCCTTCGTGGTTTTATTCATCATAAATATTTTTCACGTGTTACTTTCGTAAAATAATTTTCATATATATATATATATATTATGATGTGGTTTCATTATTTTACATTTACTGTTTGATTTATACTTATATTTTGGCCTGTTTTCCTTTAAACCTCCTCATATAAATTTAACCCAAGGTTATATATATATCACTTGTTATATATTCTTATTTCTCTGTCAATCTGTGTAGGGGAATAAGTGAAAAACCTTTTACAAAAATAATATATTCATCACAGAATTTCCAAACCAGTGACAATACAAAAATGAAATTTTTGATAGTAATGAAAATTTGTTGAAGAATGACACTTGATAATAAGACAATTAAGTAAAATGCACAAGCAATTTACTGTAAATTTGACTGTTATACAAGTTTAATCTACAATTGGTAGTTATTTAACTTAATACAGCCGTATTGTAATACGCCAGGTCATTAAAAAATAAATGAACGCATACATACTACAATTTTGATTAAATTATCTTTAGAGTAACATTGTTCCTCTACCCGACCTTTTTACCGTATTGGCTTGGTAAAAACACATTTTCATAGGATTAATTGAATCCTATCTGGTTATATGACCATTTCAATTATAATGTTTAATGCGTACCTTAGTTACATTGTTTACCTACTTCCTTTTTGGTCGTGGTAATTATTCTCTTCAGAACTTTTGCTTTTTATATTTCGACCAGTGCACAGAACTCATCCCGTTTTCTAAGCGGAGAACGTATGATACACTATTTTCGAGTATTTACAGACACGAATAGAATATACAGAGTGTCTCCGTTTTCTTCCGTTAGATTTTTAAGGGAAGATAGTTTTGCGTTTCATTTACTTTAGCCAACACATTCGCTTTAAGAGAGATTTACGCGTTAGGTCCGTTTTCTATACTCTTATAGGGAAGACGTGTAAGGTGAACTAGCTAAATTTGTGACTTTTACTTCACTTTTCACACGGAGTCTTCTTACGAATTTATCGTTCCACGTTCAGAGAGGCACTTCCACTAAGAACTCGTTTTTTGTTCTTAAAAGGAGAACTAAATTTAATTTTTTATTTAAATTTTCGCACAGATATTTTGAGAGAACATTCGTTTAGCAAGCCTCGAGACACACTGCCGCAGCGTGCTTCTTATATGGCGCCTTTTGCTTCGCGTTTTATATCATAATGGAAGACCTTAATCCCATCTTTTACTAACATAATTTTATGCTACGTTATTCGTTTTCTGCTTTAATACAATTTAATTTTTATATGACATCATCTTTTTTTTTTCGGCCTATGATCACCTGTTGCCGCGCGAGGCTGCCAGGCGTAAGATTTACTTGCATACCCAAATAAGATTCTCTTTTTGATTCATCTTATTTTTAAGAATTATTAGCCTTTCAGGTGTAATTTTAACATGCCATTAAACTTGTTAATAATGTAACAATCTAATTCTAACGGAGTTTTCCCGTTTTATACATAAATGAACGTTCCATTTTATAATGCCTTTTTTTGCTTTGTCTGGCGTGAAGCGCAGAAACCCACGTGCTGTCTCATAATTGGATTTTTTATTTCTTTTCCTAATTTACTTTTTGTTGCAGCTAGCCCCTTCATAATTGCTATTTGAACTTGTATAGAATTAAATAAACAATTAAATTTATGTCTTTTTCCCTAAATTACATGAGTGTTTACCAGGTATATGTTTTTATTTTCATGTACTTAAGAATTTCCAAATTGTTTCGTTTACACCCGAAACGGGGTTCTATACAAAACTGCCCAGCGCCATGTTTGACGAACAGCAATCCTTTGTTTGAGCTTCATTTTTCAGTTTGGTATTTACACATACAAATTCATTCTGTTTGCATTACCAATTTTGTTTGTGGGTTAATTTATAACCGGTAATTAATTAACCTTATTACATTATTCACATACATAACAATATATATATATATATATATATATATAGACTATATATATATATGTTAAACACAGACCGTGCATGGAACAAGGAACTCTTCTGGGAAATTACATCCACTATAGTATTTGTCATTTATCATTACTTATTCGAACTATAGTGGATGTAATTTCCCAGAAGAGTTCCTTGTTCCATGCACGGTCTGTGTTTAACATACAAGTTTCTCAGGGGACCATTCTGAGTTTGTGTGTATATATATATATATATATATACAGGGCGTCCCAAAAAAATGTATACACACTTTAAATAATTATAAAGGCAGTGTTTATTAAAATACATTTCATTTTCAAAATGTAATAGAATCTACAGACATTATTTAATTGTTTTGTCAACGCCTGTTTTCAAACTGACGTCCGTTCTGGTCCAGGCATTGCTGATAACGCGAAGCAATGGAATCGCAAACATCACGAAACATTTCGTTTGGTATTTGTGTGCATTCTCGTTCAATGGCTGCTCTCAATTCAGCGACTGTTGCAGGTTTTATAGCGTAGACTTTGTCTTTTAAGTATCCCCATAAAAAAAAGTCTAGTGGTGTGAGGTCTGGTGAACGCGGAGGGTATTCTACGAAACCCCTTCGTCCAATCCACATCCACATCGTGCCAAGTACCACTCGCAATACTCCACTCTTCGGTCAGGATCATCTTCATTAATAGCATGGACTAATCTTGGAATGTAACTTTTCCATTGACAGCGCTTCAAAATGCGTTGGACAGACGATTCTGAAATTCCTACCTCACGACTCGCTTGCCGCACAGATTTTCTTGGACTTTGGTGATACGTTTCCAGTACTCTTTCTTGCTTTGTGGGGCTTGTCGATGTCCGTGGTCTTCCGGAACGCTTCTTGTGGACATTCTGAACAGTTCCATCGGCTTCAAACTTATCTCTAATTCGAGTGATGGTAAGTCGCGTTGGTGGATCTGTTTGAAACTCCCTCCTAAACTGTCTTTGCACTTCAACTGCGTTTTCACACTTCCAGTAGCATTTTAGAATGAATTTCCTTTGTTCAAAGCTTAGTCTGACTGCCATTATTAATTCTAATGGGTTTAACTTGGAAAGAAAGAAACATCAATTGAGCTATCAGCTGTTAAAGTGTGTATACATTTTTTTGGGACGCCCTGTGTATATATATATATATATATATATATATATATATATATATATATATATAGACTGTCCCAAGTTGTAATGTTAAAAAAAAAATGTATTCGTTCAAAGTCACATAGGTTTTCATTTTGTGACACTTGATGAAACATGCATCATGTACAAATTTTATCCAATTTGGTGCATATTTAATGACTGCTCACAGCATTCAAAAATATGAAATTTTGGAAGAAATCACAATTTTTTACCTTTGATACTAATTTGCGTCATAAATTTATGTTGCTTGATTTTATTAAAAGCTTGCTTTTGTAGGGGCTAAAATTTTTTTACGATGGAACTCAACAACTTGAAAAAGAAACTGGCGTTGCTCCTCACTGGTCGTAATGGTTTCATTAGAATCAATGGCAAGTTTTACCATTCTTTCAGCGCAGTCATCAACCACTTTCAGCTGGGAAACTAACTCCCTTCCATGAATATATGTAGAGTGTTCAACCATGCAGCTGGATCCACTGTCAGAAATGATTCATCAATTTTCATAGCCTTGAAAAAATTTAGTGATCTGGACGTTATAAAGTCAGAAAGATACTTACATTTGAAAGTCCGAATTGTTTTGCATTCTAGTCTGCGAACATTAGTTTTAGCTTGGTTTCCAAGAGCTTGCACCATTGCACCCTTTCTGAGTTGTTGACTTCTGAAAAAATGCTAAAGGTGCTAAATCCTCCCATAGGTACCAAAGGTGGGATCTGAGGTTGCCTAATGCCACAGTCGATATCTCTTTATCAATTTTTTGGTAATCTTCCAGCTTTGTTATCATCCATAGATCATTGAGAGGGGCACTGGCAGCTCTTGTTGCATTAAACTAGGCTTTTTTATATTGATACGCAAAATATGTTAATACGTCTGATGGCTTCTCTTTCTTTGTTACTCAAATTGAATTCATCTCGGAATAAATAGATTTTTAAGCAATAAATGCCTTTTGCCATCCATCTTGCCCTATGGTATGCTCCAGGAGCTGTAAAGTGTATCCCTGTTGATGGTTTTTCCTCCACAGAAATGAGGACTGGCTCTAGGAATTCCTGATAATCGTGGCGCTCATAGTTGTCTCGCAATTTTTCATGCAGAAATTGTACCAGGTTATCACGTTCCCGCTTCACCCATTCTAATTCTTTTTCTGACATTTCTCTGGCATCACTTTCAAGGGGAGTATATTTGCTTTTGTCTCACCAAGACCACTGATCTTTGAACCTTGCAAAGATATCTATATCAGGCCCTCGAGATACAAAGAATTTGTCAAAAACAGCTCCCACTACTATTTCAAGAATGTGGTGGCGGCAAGCTAGGAAAAATATTTTCTGCTGGAGTCTCTGCTCAATGGTGGTGCATGTTCCTCCATGGATGCCAGTATTGCTGGCTGTTGTATCAAAACAAAGACCAGCAATCCAGTTTCGTATGCCATTCCATTCCTCTATTAACTGTAATATTGCTCTACCCATCTTGACTCCCGTGCCTTTCACCAATTTAGGGATTCCTAGGAGTTTTTCTACATTTCTACCCGAGACAGAAACAGCTAAACGGTCAGATTTTCCTCCATCAAAATTGGGAAGTAGCTTTCCATCAAAATGTATAATGAGAGGAGTTTCTGGGTTAAATGTTTTCTTTATTTCTTTACTTAAAATGGTTGTAGATTTCTACAGATCTAGAGATCTACAGAAGCTAAGGCTAACAAAGACCCTAAGATCCACTCTAAGGTTAGCCCGAGAGAAAGGAAAGAGTAGGGGGTTAAGAGAAGAGAAGAGAATAAGGGGTTAAGTAAGGAGGAACACCTATCACTCGTGGGTTAACATTCATTCAGAAAAAGAGAAAAAAGACTCACCATCATCATCCGCCGCCACTGCCGACAAGTCAGAAAAATAGTCGGAGAAAATAGGAGAGGGGTGAAAGAAAAGAAGTAAAATAAGAGCGCTTACAAACCATGCAAACACAGTCTTAACTCACTGTCATACCATGCAAACTACAAACATGCAAGAAAAGAGAATTACAGACATGCAAAGTAAGGAGAGGATAAGAAAAAAAAAGTAGGTAAAGTTAAACAAAAAGTGGGTTAGTTTATGCTACGAGCTACATCTACGTTCGTATTAGTCTTTTTTTTTTTTTATAATTTTATTGTTGGCATCACACGCTGGCATGTCACAAGCTGGCATTTATCGTCAACAGATTCATCCTCGACCACCACCACCAGAGCTACTGTTGCTAATTGTTTTTTTTAAATTTTAAACAACGTTAATATTTTTAAAATGTCTGTCAAGACGGTTCTTAAACACATTAACGCTGGTAGAGTTCACGACGGGTGCGGGAAGATTATTCCATTTATCAATTACTTTAAACGTAAAGAAGTTTTTAGCGATATTAATAATGAAACGTCTGCCACGCAACTTAAATCCGTTATTACGAGTATTACTATTATCGAAAGTGAACAATTTGTCAAAATTTACGTTATCGATGTTATTAACGATTTTGAAAACTTCAATAAGCTCCCCCCTTAATCCCCTAGTTTCGAGTGAATACAGGTCTAACTCTTTAATCCTATCTTCATAAGGCTTGTTGCGCAATGACGGAATTAGTTTCGTGGCACGACGCTCAACCCTTTCTAACCTATCAATATCCTCACGCAAGTACGGGCACCAAAACTGAACGGCATATTCTAAATGAGGCCTGACTAGGGACTTGTAAAGGGGCAATATAATATCCTTCGATTTAAATTCAAAATTACGCGCTATGAAGCCTAACATCCTATTAGCTTTTGCGCAAGACTCCAGGCACTGGTTCCTAACCTTTAAATCCTTAGCTACGCCTACGCCTAAATCTACTTCCTCGTCAACACTCGCCAACTCCCTATCATCCATCGTGTACGTGTAATTATTGTTACGAGAACCTACATGCAAAACTTTACATTTGTCTACGTTAAATTGCATCTGCCACTTATCCGTCCACTCCATAATCCTATTTACATCGTCTTGGAGCCTATTTCTATCGTCCTCGTTAACAACCTTACCGCCTATTTTAGTATCGTCCGCGAATTTTGACACGTTACTAGTCAATCCTACATCTACATCCTAATGATCTTTGTATTGATGATTTTGAGAGGGTAACCTCCCTAATATCAACGCCAGCTGCCTGAAGAGCAGGAGTAACTATGTGCATTGCTTCTCTTAAAGATGTATTTGTACGATCCAATGCAGGAGAGAACCTAGGATTATTGATTATTCGCCGAGGATTTGGATTTGATATTGGTCGTTTCGAGGGAGTTGAAATAGAAGTAGAAGGCACGGGATTGGAGATTTTTCGTTTATGGTGTTCACTTATGCATGTTTCTTCCTCAGTATCACTTGATGTAGAATCTAGTTCATCCTTTGAATTCCCTGTCTTTGCTTTTCATCAGTGTTCATGTCATATGTTTTTTTTCGACGCTCATTTTCTGCCTCTAGCCTCTTTTCCTTCCTTTCCATTTTCGCCACGAAAACCTTATCTTGACCAGCCATGTAAATTTTTAGCACTCCACGTTGATCTTCCAGAAATTCTCAATCTTCTGCAATCTTCATTAGGCCACTTGCATTTGCATGAGAGATATCAAAAAGAATATCAAGCTGTTCTTCAAATGCTTTTGTGTTAGATTCATTGGGGCTGCTTTTTCTATGCTTATTTTTCCCCAAGCATACAGACTGGTTATAGATTTTCTTGAGTTTGGCGACAACATTTGAGGGGTCCCGCGTCTTAAGGTACCTGAGCGCCAAAATCAAAATTCGTCAGAAATCGCCTCCAAAGTTCAGCAATATTCTGGCAATAGTATCTCTGTTATTAATTGAGCTAGAACGTTCGTTTTTGGCTAAATTAGAGTTCTAAGTATGCTAATGAAGATGTTGATGATTTTTTGGAATAGATTTTCATATTTTATATTTTATATATATATTTTTTAATTTTTTGATTTTCTTATTATGCAACAGTATAAGCAACAGTATAGGCTTATTTAGGCTAGCAACAGTATAGGCTTATTTAGGCTAGCAATAGTATAGGCTTATTTACGCTACTCGTAGCTGTCACATAACGTACGAGTAGTGGGCATGGCTGCGCCGCTTTCAATTTGTACTCTGGAAGAACAAAGATCTGTGGTTCGTTTTTTGTGGGCAGAAGGTGTGAATGGAGCTGAAAGTCACACGCGTTTATGTGCTCAGTATGGGAATAATGTGTTACCACGGCGAAGTGTGTACGAGTGGATTCAAATGTTCAAGGAAGGTCGGACATGTGTGACAGATGCTCAGCGTTCAGGACTACCGTCAACATCAACCAGTGGTGACAAGCAGGAAGAAGCCAGAGCCATAATTTTCGATGACAGAAGATTAACAATAAAAGAAATTGCATCTTCATTAGACATCAGTCAAGAATCAGCCTATTCGATAGTTAATGACATAGCAAAATACATTTATTATCTGATGATAGAGACTCGAAAGAAATCTAAGGTTTACTTGATTGACAAGTGTGAGAATGATATTAGAGGTGGTAAAGAAGAAGACGATAAGAGAGGCTTCGTGAATGACAATTGAAAAAATTGAGGAGTTTTGGAATCGTGCCCGAATTCCAACTCAACACAAACAGGACACAATCAGAAAACTGGAAAAACTCTTCTCACGATGGAAAGCATTGAAGAAAAATGCATCTTGCAAAACAGAAGTAGAGGCTAAGAATGAGAGCATGTTCAAGGACTGTTTTCACGACATCTTTGATATCGCTCATGAAAATGCCCTCAACATAATCAAAATGGAGGAAGATAAGCAGTTTCTCATTGCTCAGCGTGAAAAAGGCCGTCGTGGAACAATGTCTTCTGTTGATATTGTGCTACATCAGAAGGAGGCAAAGAAGGAGAGACGTGTGCTGAGCGAACAAAGTCGAAAGCGAAAGGCAGAACAAAGCAAGGATTCATTGTTAGATTCTGTTACACTAGAGAGCAGCAGTTCATCGACGTTTGAGGAGGAGGAATCAAAACTTGAAGCTGTTCCTGGAACAAGTAGGCGGAAACTCTCTTTCAAGCGGCGAAGAAAAGAAGTCATCACGCCTGGTCTCACAGCAGTTCTAGATCGCTGTAAAGTATCTGATCGTGCTGCTACTATGATTAGTGCGGAGACTGCGAAAAGTGTCAGCCATGGTATCCCTGATCTTGCTGTGAATCGAGAAACCATCCGACGTGAACGAAAGAAGCAAAGGGAGGCACTCTATGACCATCATGAAAAACTTCAAGCCGAATGTACCTCTTACTGTACACTGGGATGGTAAATTATTACTGGAAATTACTAGAAAGAAAAAAATTGATCGTCTTCCTGTCATAGTAACAGGTCAGGGAGTACATCAGCTTCTTGGCGTTCCAAAGCTCATAGCTGGAACTGGGAAAGCACAAGCTGCAGCTGTCATTGAAGCTCTCCGTAAGTGGGATATTGAAGAAAAGGTCCAAGCTATATCCTTCGATACAACTAGCTCCAATACTGGTCTAATGGCTGGGACTTGCGTTATTTTACAGCAGATGCTGAAACGTGACCTACTCTATCTGACCTGCAGACATCACATCATCGAACTTTTGGCTGCAGCAGCTTTTGAAGAATGCATGGGCCCCACATTAGCTACAGATGTTCAACTTTTTAAGAGATTTCAAGGAAAGTGGAACGACATTGATCCAAAGCGGTATGAAGACTCCACCACTGATGAAATTGCCACTTCTGCTGTCGCTGATGTAAAAGAAGGTCTCATTATCTTCTCTAAATCTGCAATGACTAAAAAAATCCCGCGAGGTGACTATAAGGAACTACTTGAACTGGCATGTCTGTTTCTTGATGCTGTCTCTAATCGTGGTGTAGTTTTTCATGCTCCCGGAGCGATGCATCAGGCACGATGAATGTCAAAGGCAATCTATTCCTTAAAGATTTGGATGTTCAGATCACAATTTAAGTTAACAAACCGTGAGGAAAGAGGACTTCGCGACTTTTGCATTTTTATTGTATGCATCTATGTGAAAGCTTGGACCACGTTCCCTTGCGCCATTAGTGTTCCCGAAAATGACCTTCATCTCCTACAGTCATTATCCAACATCCAACCGCGCATTGCCATGGTAACTTCACAGAAGATGGCAGCTCATTTATGGTATTTGTCTGAAGATCTGGTGGGTCTTGCTTTTTTCGATGACGATGTCCTCCCTGATATCAAAAATCGCATGGTCATATCTATGACTAGTGTTGATGGACAAGAGAACCCTCCAGGGCGTGTAGTTGTTGACCTGGATACTGTGAAAGAAAAAAGCTTGGAAAACTTTGTAACAAAAAACACAAAATCATTGTTCACGAAGCTCAACCTCCCAGATGAATTCTTTGAGAAAACTGCTGAGCAATGGGAAGAGGATACCCATTACCAGACTGCGAAAGAGACTGTAAAAACTCTAACTGTAACAAGTGACTTCGCTGAACGTGGATTTGCTCTCATCCAGGATTTTTCTGGATACCTAACCAAAGATGAAGAACAACTCCAGTTTCTTCTCCAGGTTGTTGAAGACCATCGCAAGCATTGCACATGGGGACTAAAGCATACCTTGAGTGGAAATAATGATTAATCATAATAATTACGGTATTGTCTGATGTTAATGTACTTTATCTTAGTATTATGATAATGTCTTGTGCACTTCCTGCTAATGTAGGAACATAATAAATTGTTTAAATACATTTGCAAATTGTTTATATTCACACTCTGAGAATCTCGTATCCAATACTTCGAAGCCGTTGAGCGACCTCTAAATATTAAAATATCTCAATAAAACTTTGTACACACTGTTTTACATCATATGGCATACTTTGATGGGGTCAGAACACGGAAACTTAAAAGTAGAAAAATAAGTGACACCCTAATATATATATATATATATATATATATAATTATATATATATATATATCAGAGAAAATAGTATAAACGTTCATTGAACATAAAAGAGATTTTCAAAGTAGGTTATCGATGAATAAGTTCTTATATTATGGTATCAAGATTGGATGAAGTTTAAATAGAGTTCCTTTATTTCACCGATTGTTCGCTGTATCATTCTGCGTTCTGTTAACATAAAAAAAATAAACTGAAATATGTCAGCGAAGAGAACAAAACCTTAAAAATTATATCGATCAGTGTATCATCTTGGCAAATATTTGACTCTCCTTTACTTTACTTTATAGTGGGTAAGGATGGGTTTTCGACGAGTCAGACGTTTAACTTATCCCAGTTTAGGCAAATGTCACTGGATTGTAATTAATTGTGAGAAACCGAGATAATTCTCGATTTCAACAAAACTATGACGCGTATTCATTTTGTAACCACTGACATAAGTCCTGGTCGGTGGCAATCTTCGCCTTTGTAATATTTATGAAAATAAAATGACAAGGCCTTGTGACGAGATCATAAAACCGAAAGGATCAAATTTTACAGACGAAATTAGGAAAGGAAATAGAGGAGAAAGAAAAATAAAAAACCTATGGCCAAAAATAGGAAAAAATTGTGTAAGTTCTCTAAATCCAGAAAGTCGAATAGAGGCAGACTAAGTTTAATAGAGTGAGCTGCGTACCAGTTCTACAATGCGAGAATGAAACGGACAAGATCAGTGGCTTGAAATGCATTATGTGCAATACATTTAAGTACTACGAATGCATAAACTTAGATAAAAAAGATAGGAGAGTGATGAACAGAACAAATAACAAAATCATAGGCTTTCTATGGCTTCTTGTGCGTCAAGTGCGTGGAAAACAACAGAAAACAAAGTAGTACAAAATAAAATAGAAAATGTCGAAGTAGAGGAAACAATTGCAACAAGTTCACCGACAGAAAGACGAAAAACGACAGAGAACGCCGACGCAAATGAAAATGGGATTTAAGACATCGACGGGAACACACTACAGGGAGATGGAGATTCAGGGAAAACTTTGGACGAAGAAATATCCCCCGCACAACATAACAACATCATGAATAAAAATGAAAGCACACCGAATACTAATAAACAGTAAGTAGGTAGTGCTGGAACAAAGGAAACTAGTTGAATCTTACAGGACTCATTAGGAATCTAAAAGACGGGCCACATGCAAATACTGCAAAACAGGATCGTGCAAATATGGCTTCGAATGCATGTATAGCCATTGTAAAGTATATTTCAACATGGTGAGGAATGAATGTTGCCGATACGGAGAGGGATGCTTCTACTTTCATCTTTCTATGTGCAGATATTCAATTAGTGAAAAAAATGTCTCAGTATGCAATGCCCTCATTAAGGGTACACAAAGAAAAGAAAAACAGCTCAAACCCAAGGTAAAAGAAATGAGAATATGATGGACGATTTTAGAAGATATAAGTGATAAAAGAACAACTGTCACTCTTAATGAGACCAGACCAGACCAGACCAAACTCTTAAAGACCAGACTTCGCAGATATATGCATACATGCAACATCCCCCTGAACAATACCACCCGTGGTTAATTTAGAAGTGACAATGGTACGAGGGCCATCTTCCAGTATTCTCAAGTGCAACGGCCCATCTAATAACACCGACCAGGGACCGAAATAATCAACTAGATACCGACCAGGGGCCGAAATAATCAACCGGATACCGACCAAGTATATTAGCATCTACTATACTAATTATTATATTTTATATATCGAACGTATGAATTTGTAAATACCATTTACTAATATATGCAATCCTCATTTGTATTATATAACCAGTTATACTTGATCTTAAAATCATCTTCATTACTAAGTTGTTGGACATAAGACCAAGAGTTTTTTTTATACTGGTACACGCAAAAGCATAGTAACAGAACTTGGAGTTTTCCATTACGCCTCATCCTTACATGTACTTAGTGCAATGAGGTGGGGATATAATTTATAGTATGCATATAGTGATATAATGTTTGATCCACGTGCATAAATACTACAGTAATTATTATTCTTCATCTTGTAAGGTAAGAACTCAACATTGGCGACGAATCGAGGGCGAAATCTTCGCAGGATTCGCTAGCCCCGCTGCCTTTCACCCTGTCGGAGAAAATAACATTCATTGGGGAGGGATGGAAGAAATGGTAGAGCGGGTTTTCATTTTACGTTAACGCAACCAAGATTACAGCGGCAGCTCAAATGCGCGCACTGTTGTTGCACATCGCAGGGCTGGAGGTACAAGACCTCTTTTCAACATTGGACATTTCTCTCATATGTACTTCCGAGGAGATGTTAACAGTTTGAATGAAAAATTTTCGCCTTGATCAAATGTCAGGTACGAATGATTTATTTTTTGTCAAATGGCGCAAGAATGCAATGAATCAACGGATAGTTAGTTATGTAACTCGTTTAAGAAAGATATCATTATGTAATTTCAGTGGCACAGATGACGTAATCATTGACTAAGTGATAGCGAAGTGTTACTCCGCAAGATTGTGGAATAACACTGAAAAGACACTGAAACATTATTCAAGGGAGTGGAAGACAACATTAAGCAGTCCAACGAAGAAAAGTTTCCATTTTATAAGATACTATAACAAAAAGGAGCTACAGAATAAAGGGTACAAATCACTTTAAGCCAAACAACCAATAATACATTTGGAACACCATTAGTACGAGGCATTTTTAGCATTGCAAACTCTTAAAGATGTACACGTTTCATTTGTAAATATGGGTCTTGCTCTAAAGATGGTTGTCATAATTTTTATGGATGCTCTCTCTCTCTCTCTCTCTCTCTCTCTCTCTCTCTCTCTCTCTCTCTCTCTCTCTCTCTCTCTTATATATATATATATATATATATATATATATATATATATATATATGAGATAGACTTACTATATAATGATCGGAAACAGAATACTTTATGGTAATTGGAGAGGTATTTTTTATTGTGTGTTTGTATATTGAAGAGTATAACACAGCAAAACTCTTTTTTTTTTTTACACTTTGAAGCCGAACTCCGATTGTAATAATTTGAGATGTGCAAACAAGTTACAGTAGAGTTGAATAAATTACATTTAATTATAAACAAACAGCAATTATATACTTACTTTATTTTACTTTATGCGGGTTTAAACAACGACGATGCAGGATGGACCTGCGGTCCACCCCTCTTCAGCATCCCGCCTCATTTGTGGGATTTGATGAAGGGGGTAATTGCTGTCTGATCTCCTTCTGCCCTCGTAGCCATGGCATATATATATATATATATATATATATATATATATATATATATATATATATATATATACTGTATATATATATATATATATACTGTATATATATATATATATATATATATATTATATATATATATATATATATATAAAGGGTGGCACAAAATCAGGTCAAAGGGTCATTATTGCATAAACTAAAGAATATATGCAAGAAATAAGAAAAATAATTAATAACACAGGCCTGCGATGATTTTGTTGTCTGAAATATTTTATCACTGATATTATGTGATATAGTAATTTTTGCACGCTGATTCCGAAAATAATATTCATTTTTCACCATCACGTACAAATTTTTCACAAAATGTCATTTTCATATTACATATGTAAGTAATTTTCATTAAAATTGACTCCATTAAATTTTGATTAAAAACTACTGCCTACAAATGCTTCCAGATCAGAAGTGACGTCATAGCGTCTTATAGAACATTCGAGAGACGCAGCGCTAGTATATAAGTGATTGACAAGCCACGAGATGAGTCAGTCTGTCTAATGCGTGCGAGGTGATAGTTTTTTATTATTCAAAGGTGCGCGGTGACTATATTTCTCTGAAATTTGTTTATTTGTCACTATGGCAACCAGAAGGTGTTTAAATAACCCATACATTTTCTGTTATATTTGTGGAAAATTTACTGTGTAAAAACAAAGGCGAGATATTACAGAGTTCGTCAAGAAAGCATACTATGCGTACTTCGGAATGAAACTTGAGGATCAAGACAAATCATGGGCTCCACATAAAGTTTGCAGTGTTTGTGTTCAACAGTGGTGGGCACCGTTAACCAAAAAGTTAACTTCGATAACGATAATCCGTTAACCCCAATTTTTAACTCCGATAACGATAATCCGATAATTTTACTACAAAGTTAACGGAAGTTAACGATAATCCGTTAACGATAACTATTTCTTTACTAACATTTAAAAAAAATCAAGGAAAAAAGCTTTAAAACCCATAGAAAATGTTTATTTATGCAAAATCCAACAATAAATAGGTATTTAACTGTATTTTTATCAAGTTTTGCAACTTTTTTGCTTAATAACTTTTTTTTTATTTTTAATAAAAAATGTACTGATTACATGTTTTGAAACCCTTGTAACCACTAACCATTAACTAAATTTTAATTTACCAGAGAATTATTATGGCGGGAACTGAAACGTAAAATTAAATTTTAGGCACATTTATTAAAGACTATGACACAATGTGCTGGTTGCCCTTCAGAAAAACCAACTTCTCAAAGTTAGGCCCAACTGCCAGTCTTGACCTCTTGGGCCTCAGGATGTCCTTGCCGAGAGAGAAGAGCCGTTCCACTGCGGCAGAGGACGGAATTGGCAGACTGAAGTTATGGCGGTTTGAATTCATTCGCGGAGCGGTGATCTTCCGTGAATGACTCCTCGCAGTTAACGTGTTAACGGACTTTAACAGACTAAATATCGAGTTATCGGAAGTTAACTGGTCCGATAAAGATAAATGGAAATTAACTTCCGTTAATAGTCCGTTAAAAAAAGTTAACTTCGTTAATTAACTGTTATCGGATTAACGCTTTAGTGCCCAACACTGGTGTTGAACAACTTAGACTGTGGAGTAAAGGTAAAAAGGATTCTTTACCTTTTGGGATTCAAATGGTCTGGCGTGAGCCTAGAAATCACAGCAACGACTGTAATTTTTTGTTCGTGTAACGTGCAAGGCTACAATACTAAAAATAAAAAGGAAACTTCTTATCCAAACTTTCAGTCTATAAGACCTGTTACTCATGGACCTGGTATACCTGTACCTACTAAACCAAATACTCTTGAGATAACTTCATCTGATCCGGTGTCTGATGACGATGGAAACGATGATATTGATTGTTTTCAAACCGAAACATCTGGTGAACCCCAATTGTTTACACAAAGTGAACTTAATGATTTGGTAAAAGATTTGTGTCTCCCGAAGGATTCCTCAGAGATTTTAGGATCCAGACTTCGTGCAAAGAACTTGCTTTCTCCCGGGACGTCATTTTACTGGTACAGAAATCGAGAAAAAGAATTCACCCAATTTTTTTCTCAAGAAAATTCACTGGTTTATTGCAACAATAAACTAGGCGTTGCAGTCTATGACCCAAATGAGTGGAGACTTTTCATTGATTCTTCCAAATGAAGTCTAAAAGGCGTCCTCCTTCACAACGGTAACTTGTATGCATCCGTTCCTGTGGCTCATTCGCTTCACTTGAAGGAAACGTACGAAAATCTTGAGCTTCTTCTAGCTAAGGTTAAATACAAAGAACACGATTGGCTACTTTGTGGGGACTTAAAAATGATTTGTATGTTGTTAGGTCAACAACCAGGTTATACGAAGTTTCCATGTTTTCTGTATGAATGGGATAGCCGAGCAAGAACTCAGCACTCGATAAAAAAGGAGTGGTCATGCAGAGTCAACTTGACACCTGGTTCTAAAAACATTGAACGTGAAAGTTTGGTTGACACGAAGAAAGTCCTTTTACCTCCGCTTCACGTAAAATTGGGCTTGATGAAGCAAATTGTTAAGGCATTGGACGAAGATAGAGATTGTTTTAAGTATCTGTGTGGTAAATTCCCAACTCTTTCGGAAGCAAAATTGAAAGAAGGAATTTTCGTTGGTCCCCAGATAAGAAAACTGACTTTGGATGAACACTTTGAAAGAACAATGAACAATCTTGAAAAAGAAGCGTGGATTAGTTTTAAGAATGTTATCAGCAAATTTTTTGGGAACAACAAGGACCCAAATTACCAAAACATTGTGAACAACATGCTAAATAAGTTCAAAGAGTTGGGTTGTAATATGAGTTCAAAATTACATTTCTTAAAGTCACACTTAGATTACTTCCCTGAGAATCTCGGAGCACTCAGCGAAGAACAAGGAGAACGGTTTCGCCAATCCATCAAAGAAATGGAGAAGAGATATCAGGGAAGGTGGGACATCAGCATGATGGCTGATTACTGCTGGATGTTGAAACAGGATACTTCCGAATTATTACATAAATGAAAAAGAGCAGTGGGTACATTCGAGACTAAAAGGCATAGATCTCACAAGAAAACTCGGGACAAATAAAGATGAATATGTAATTGACGTTAATAGTCTTCTTTCTTTTTAAAGTTGCTTGCATTTGTGATTAGTATAACAAAGCGAAATGGGTACTTAATGTAAATTGAAATAAATAATATTTATTTACGTTGTTGTTTTTTCGCTTGCAGTTTGCAGAAAATCCTTACGTGATAGAAAAAATGGACACCTTATTCGAAATCAGCGTAGTTAAATTATATAAAATCAGTTATTAGTAATAAAACAACTCTAAAAAAGTTCTCATTCGCAGGCCTGTGTAATAAGCTAAAGAGTGAAGTAGTGACTTTCTCTATCCTAAAATGTATTTTTCTTAACAAATTTATACATTTTTTAAATAAAAAGTAATTTTTATTTAAAAATAGTGCCGGCCATAGAACGGAAAAGACCCATTCTCCCTGGCTCCTTTGAGTCCTGAATTTTGTGCCACCATATAATATATATATATATATATATACCTCGTTAACCTCGTTCATGTTCCGTGTATTGGGCTCTCTTCACACCAAGGTGAAGCTGGTAGCCCGCCTCTATGCCTGGCTTGGTGGAGGAGCGAGTTGCTTTCTTGCGATCTGTACCGTACGTAGTCAGGTACACCCGGCTCATCTGGTACCGTCCTGAGCCAGGCATCTAGCCTTCTCTTGAAGACTTCAACTTTGATCCCCGTAAAGTTTCTAAGGTCCTTTGGAAGCTGGTTAAAAAGTCTTGGCCCTCCGACAACCAAACTATTTTCCTTCAGTATTGAAGAGGTCCCTTGTCGGGCCCTTAATTTGAGAACAGTAGTCGAGTTCTTTGCAGCCATCAATCTTGGCTGTGAAATGTCCCTGAGTTTCTTCTAGTCTATTAGTTTCTTCTTTTTTATATGGGAACTTCAAACCTAAGCAGTATTCAAGTTTTGGTATGATCAGTGTTTTCAGCAGGGGGATCATTACTGTCCTGTCCTTCCTTTTGAACGTTCTTGGTACCTGTCCCGCGACTCTTTTTGCTTTGTTTATTGCTATCTGATTTTGTGTTTCGAATTTCGTATCATCGGTCATTATTACCCCCAAGTTGATCGCTTTCGTGCTTCTCTGAATTTCTTGTCTATCTGGAGCATAATATGCAATCTGTTTAAGTTCTTCATTTCTACCATATCTCAAGAGCTAAAATTTCTCGGTGTTAAATGTCATGTTGTTCTCTTCTCACCATTTGTATATTTTTTTCGTGTCCCTCTGCAAGGCCTCCACTTCATTTGCATCGCTGATTTTTCTGCTGATCTTTGTATCGTCTGCAAAGGATGTTACTATACTGTTGCTGTTTACGCCACAATCTATGTCTGTTAGCATATAACAAATTATATGTACTGTATATATACCTTTAGATACCTTGTGGTAATGAGCTGCGTACTTCTGATTTTGATGATGATATACCTTGAATTTTGACGGCCTGTAGATGTTCTCTGAGGAAGTTGTAGAACCATTTTCCAACTTTGCCTGGTATTCTTATATATTTAATGCTATGTACTATTATACCATATAACATTTGTCGAAAGCTTTAGCAAAATCCTTGTATATGACACAGGGCCGTAGCCAGACCAAATCCGTAGGAGGGGCGGAGAAATTGACAGGGGGGACAATGAAAAAATTGAATGTCATTTTTTGTGAATATCGAAATATACTGCAGAAAACATAATTACATAAACGTTATTTTATCACTTCACCTATTCCTCTTAGAACCAAAATACAAAAAAAATTCTCGAATAACAATACTGTTTATAAAGTGCTGAGTTTTCCCAGGGGGGGGCATATTATTTTCCAGGGTGGGCTTTGCCCTCCCTGGCCCCCCCTTGGCTACGGGATTGATATGACATCGTAGTTGTCATTGCCTTCCAGTACATCTAGGATATTGTTATAGGGCTCTATAAGTTGTGATAGGCGTGATCTTCCTGATCGGAATCGGTGCTGATTATATATATATATATATATATATATATGATGAATAAAACCACGAAGGAAAGGAAACACAAATAAATATTTTTCACGTGTTACCTTCGTGAAATAATTTCATATATATATATATATATATATATATATATATATATATATATATATAGGGTGTCTCAAAAATAACTATATACTCTTCATAGCATCACATATTTTATAATTAAAAAAAACCCAAACAATATATTGTTATAGCAATTGCCAATGAAAGGTAAATTAGTAATCTAAGTGATCAAAATGTTATAGCGAGTTATTTGCATATAAAATTTAATTAACTACGCCAAGTGCTGAAAATGTTCTCCAGCGGCATGAATGCACTTTTGAATGCGTCGACTAACTGATTCGCAGACATGGACTAATGTGGATGCTGTGATGGTCCCGCACTTTTCCCTAATTGCATCCTTAAGGTGTTCGAGTGTTGCAGGTCTTGTACCATAAACTGCATCCTTCAAGTGGAGTCAAGTCCGGTGAACGTGGAGGATACTGAACGCTTCCTCTTCGTCCTATCCAACGGTTA